>JBCHWC010000149.1:72500-92500 GCA_039654765.1 Mylopharyngodon piceus | reverse complement strand
GGGCGAAGTGATTTTGCATGAAAGGTCAGAGGTGAGAAACAGCAAGGCATTATAGAGACCACAGTTGCTGGATATTTTCAGCAGTATTTAATGGCAGTTTTCTCACCTTGATCAGCATAAACTTGTGCATGGGCTCGTACCACTGCAACAGAACCACACTGGACTCCAGCGCACAGCACAGAAACACACAGCCGTTCTGAGCGTTATGAGCTACACAAACAGAAGAGGAAGAAAACACTGAGGGTTTATTCATTTACAGAGCCGGCTGGGTTAGATTTTAACAGACAGGACATTCAGTAACATACTAAAATATATATATACAGTACACTACCGGTCAAACGTTTGGAATAATTATGATTATGTCACTTCTACTCTCCAAGGCTGTATTTATTTGATCATAAATAAAGTAAAAATTGTGAAATATTGTTACAATGTAAAACAGCTGTTTTCTATGTGAATATATAGTAAAGTGTAATTTATTCCTGTGATCAAAGCTGAATTTTCAGCATCATTACTCCAGTCTTCAGTGTCACATGATCCTTCAGAAATCATTCTAATATGATGATTTGACATTAATATATCTTTATTATTCCAAACTGTTGACCGGTCACAGGTCAGTAACCTAAGTAAGCTTTTTCAGGCCAACATTCAAAGTTTTGTTGACTGATTCAAGTAGAAGTGATCAGGATTTTCTCATCTCACCCACTGAACATGTCCTGCATCCCTTTGTGTCTGGAATCTTCGTGCTGATTGCAAACTTCCTGTTATGAGACGACGAGAACACAACAAGATTAGATTGTGTGGTTGTGTGCTTCTGTGCATCTGTGCCTTTCCTTTATTTGGGTCACTAAGTCACAACAAAGTTCCGTTAAGAGTGATGGTCGCTGTGTGTGTGAGTGTTTGTGTGAGTGTTTAAGTGAGTGTGTATGTGTGTGTGAGAGAGAGTGTGTGTGTGCAGTTTCTCTGTTTTCATGCATTTGTGGTTTGAATTGAATACACATCAGTGTTTCTGCAGCAAGTGTGTGTCATGTTGGTTAAAGTGCCCATATAGTTCTATTTTAAAGGTTCCTAATTTTATTTTGCCGTTTCCTACAACAGGTTTACATGCAACAAAGGTAAGAAAAACAATTTTCTCATAATATCCATTGCAGCATCTCACAGTGTCTGAAACGGTTTGATCAAGGATTCGGTTTCTCTGAAAGTTCAAATTTCAAAGTGTACTTTATTGTCTTCCCAACCATTCAACAAATAGTGTACAGCAGAACGAAATTGCATTTCTCCAAGCATAATGCTCAATGTGCAAGGCACAAATAAGACAACAACATAAAGCTAGAACGAGCAGGACAATAACAGGTAGATGTAATATACATCACATATAAGACAATCAAAGCTAAATATATACTGAAACTATACAAGAACTATATAAATACTATACACAGTGGGTGTATTGCACATAGCTACACTGTGAGTGTCTTGCTCAATGTAACATTTGATGTAAACAGGCTCCAAATGTTGCTCAAAAGTAGCAGCATAAGGAATAATAGCATATGTGATTTCAGTCAGTCCAACAGCCAGCATATCTGTGTATTGTTAATCTGACTTAGGTATTCCAATGGCCTGTGGGAAGAAGCTATTACTGAGTCTGGCAGTCTTGCATCGCATGCTACGATAGCATTTGCCAGAGGGCAGAAGAGTGAACAGTCCATGGCCGGGGAGGGTGGGGTCACTGATTATTTTGGTGCCTCTGCTAAGACAGCGTGACAGATATAGTTCCTGTATAGATGGGAGGGAGGTCCACTATTGTGCCTCTATAGAAAGTTATGAGGACAGGAGGGGGAAGGTTTGCTCTCCTCATCTGCCTTAGGAAGTGTAGGTGCTGCTGAGCCCTCTTGACCAGGGAGGTGGTATTAGTGGTCCATGACAAGTCCTCAGCTATATGCACACCCAGGAACTTGGTGCTTCTCACTAACTCCAACACAGTGTTGGGAGTGATTATGAGTGGGTTATGAACCGTACGCTTCCTCCTGAAGTCAACAGTGACCTCTTTAGTCTTGTTGTCATTCAGTGACAGGTTGTTGTTATCACACCAGATGACAAGCTGGTTAACTTCTTCTCTATAGGCTGATGAGGCCCACCACTGTTGTGTCATCTGTGAACTTAGTGAAGTGGTTCGAGTTGTATCTGGCGCAACAGTCGTGGGTCATCAGGGTGAACAACAGCGGGCTCAAGACATAGCCTTGGGAAACCCCGGTGTTCAGGACGATGGTTCTAGAGGTTTTGTTCCCAACTCGTACTGTCTGGGGTCTATCAGTGAGGAAGTCCAATATTCAGTTGCACATGGAGTGTTGATGCCTAGTGGGCCAAGTTTTCTCACCAAGTGTTGGGGGATGACTGTGTTAAAGGTGGAGCTGAAATCAATGAAGAGCATCCGCACATAACCGTTTTTGTTCCTCCAAATGCGCCAGGCTCGGATGAAATGCTGCTGCTGTGGTGGCATCGGTGGAGTGGTTAGGGTGGCCTTTGACCAGCATTTCAAAGCACTTCATCATGATGGGAGTGAGGGCTATCGGGCAGTTGTCGTTGAGTGTTGATGCTGGTGACTACTTTGGCAATGGTATGATGGTAGTGGCCTTGAACTCTTTGTGGTTCCAAAGGTTGCTAATGCCGAGGAGGTGGTAGTGGAGATAAGCTCCTACTGCCTATAAAGTCCTCCTCAGAAGCTCCTGGCCTTCATCGTGGTTTAGCATCTAAACCCGGCAGAACCGTTTTCACTGACAGGAGAACGGGCGAAGGTGAGTCACTGGTGCCTTAAAACCACTTTTGCTTCGGGCAGATGGGGGTCATTAACCTGGGGAGGTAGCCCTTCTAAGAGAAGGAAAACTCTAATTTTAAACCTCCGCTGCCTTACGGCTATACCCAGCCATGGGTAAGGCTTCAGGAGTCAACCCTGAGGATAAATCCGGAGTTGGAGTCCTGAAGGCAGTTCAGGGCTGCTTACAGCCCAGCTCTGGGAACTTCTGCGATGGCATCAAAACCAAGTTGTATCGGCTTTTGCCTTTCCCCTGGATCTTTCTGATGTCGTGGAGAGGGAGTAGCTCGTCTAAGAGTAGGAAAACTCTGATTTCAAACCTCTGTTGCCTTGCGGCTATACCCAGCCATGGGTAAGGCTTCGGGAGTCAACCCTGAGGATAAATCCGGAGTTGGAGTCCTGAAGGCAGTTCAGGGCTGCTTACAGCCCAGCTCTGGGAACTCCTGCGATGGCATCAAAACCAAGTTGTATCGGCTTTTGCCCTTCCCCTGGATCTTTCTGATGACGTGGAGAGGGGGGGACCTGATGCATGGGTAACACATTGTTCTCCATAACTTTTTTCCCCAGGCTTCACGCACTGGAGTGGCCATTCCAGCTTCGCTATGCAGCGTCAGATCGAAGCGGGAAGCAACAGTCTACTGGTTTGGACTGTTGAGTCACAGTTGATGCTGCACCGGTGATCCTCATCCAGCGTGATCCATGGTCTCGAGACTGGAGGAGGCCTATAGCAGCCTTGAAGCATGAGGGTATGATGGCTTGGCTTAGGGAGATTTTACAGATGTCCGTGAGGACATCTGTCAGTTGGTCCACACATTCCCTGAGTACACACCCTGGTATATTGTCTGGACCTGCAGCTTTCTGTGGGTTGACCCTACATAGGGTCCTTCAGACATCAGCTGGGTCAAGGCAGAGTTAAGTGCTTTCAGGAGCATATGTACCTGTCTGGTGAACCAGGGTTTCTGGTAGGCACATGTGGTGATATTCTTGACAACAGTCACATTCTCCACACACTAAGATTTGAATCCTATCACAGACTCAGCATATTCCCCTAGATTGACAGTGGCAGCCTCTGTGAAGATATTCCAATCCGTACATTCAAAGCAGTCCTATAGTGCTGATCAAACTCCCTTTGGCCATGTCCTTGTCTGTTTCACAGATGGCTTGCTCCTGGTTAGCAGTGGCCTGTATGCTGAAATCAGCATAACAGAGAGATGGTCCGAATTTGCCCTGAAAGCCTGTTTGATGTTTGCATAAACCCGATCGAACATATTTTCTCCTCTGGTTGCGAAATTCACATGTTGGTAATAATGTAACTGTACCGTTCTCAGGTTGGCCTGATTAAAGTCCCCAGCGACGGGTTTAGACAGCCTGCTCTGCTCTGATTGGTCAGTCTGTTGTGAATGGTCGGAAACCAAATGCTCATTATCATATCTGAATCTTAGCACTCAACACAGTGATACGAACAGTAACGATGGCATCAGTTTTACTGTATCAATCTAAAGTGGATTTGCTTTGGCAGCAGAAAACAGCGTCTTCTCGACATGAACAACACGAACCAAACTCTTCCAGTCTCAGATACAACTACAGTGTTTGAGGGCGGGGCAAAGGAGATGCTGTTCACCGACAGCCAATGAAAACCATAGAAATTAGTTACAAACCTACCTAGGTTCAAGCAGGAGGTGAGACGGGAATTACTGACGACTCGTTTCAGAAACGATTCTTCTTTTTAGGAGACAATAACTTTATCTACACTTTGACCTTTGAAACTTTGCAGAGCTTTTACATTCACAAACAGCTCTATTACACACTACATGAAAGAGAATGTGCCAAAAAGCATAATGGGGCACTTTAATAATTTAAATGCATATGATGTAACAAAAGGAGGCAGTTACCGTGGCAACAGTCTGTGTGTCGGCAAGGCGACTATGCGATGCTCTCTGCGCGTCTGTTCGTACAGCTCCTTCAGCGCGTGCGAGTGCAGCTGTGAGGACTTCCCTGTTACACACACATCAGTCGAAGACGTTTGCATCATTGAGTCTGTTACTTTCATTTTTATTACTGTGAAGTTGCAATGTATGGTGTGGAAGCCCATTTCCGCCACATGAGAAAAAAAAATCGTGCTTTAGTAAATCATAATTATGACATAAAAAGTCGAAATATGACATACAAAGTCTTACTTAGGAGATTAAAAAGTCAAAATTATGATGTGAAAAGCAGAAATTGACATACGAGATAGAAAAGTCTAAATTTTGTTTTTCTATGTCAATGACTTTTTACGTCATAATTTCGGCTTTTTTAAAATTATATATTTTTTGCCATTTCAGAGGGAAAATACATATAGAGAACAAGATAATTTCGACTTTTTATGTCATAATTATGTCAGTAAAGTATGTCATAAATTTGTCATAAAGTATGTCAATTTTGACTTTTTATTTCATAATTTCAACATTTTGTCATAATTGCACTTTTTTTTAATTAAATTTTTTTCCATTTCAGAGGGAAAATACATATAGAGAACAAGTTAACTGCAACTTTTTATGTCATAATTGCAACTTAATATGTCATAATTTAAACTTTTCATTTCATGAATTTTGACTTTTTGACAATCAGTCTTTCAGTCAGAATTTCAACTTTTTATGACAATTTCGACTTTCTTTTACAGTCAGAATTTTTTTTTTACCTTTTACGTAAAAATTTCGACTTAGTATGTCGTAATTTCACCTTTTTATTTCATAACTATGACTTTTTAAGTCTGAATTTGAAAGCATGTCAGTATCGACATAAAATCAAAATTTTGACCTAAAAAGTCCTAATTATGATATTAAAGTCATAATTTCACATTTTTGTCATAATTATGACTTCTTAAGTCTGAATTTCAACTTTTTATGTATGTCATAATTATGACTTTTAATGTCAATTACAACTTTAAGTCTGATTTTCAACCTTCTGTCATAATTTCCTTATATCATAATTAGGACTTTTTACTTCAAAATTTTGACTTAATACATCATAATTTTGACTTTTTATGTCATAACTACTTTTTAAGTCTGAATTTCAACTTATGTCAACATCAACTTTAATATCATAATTAGGAGTTTTTAAGTCAAAACATTTTAAGTCAAAATTTAGACTTAGTAAGTCATAATTTCAACCTTTATGTCATAATTATAACTTAGTATGTCATAATTTAGACTTTTTGTCATTTGTCATTTATAAATTGAATGATTTTTTTCCTTATGTGGCAGAAACAGGCTTGTATAAAGCACTACATAAATAAAGGTGATTGTCATTCAGGTTCATGACAGACTTGTCATGTTTTTCATCATCATGCGGTTGATTGTTCCTCACCTGAGACGGACATTAACACGTTACCGATGGTGTAAACCCACACGCACTTGCCCGGAAACAGCTGAGAGAGAGAAAAGAAAGATCAAAACGAGAGAAATCAACCTGTGAATGTCATCATGATCTGTTTGGATCTCTCACCAGCTCCATGGTCGTCTCTGAGCCGTTGAGGTTTAGTGTGAAGATGCCCTCATCGGCCCCAAAAATCAGGTGCTGATCTAAACCAAACAAGAGAAGCGTTACTGAAGGTTTTCCGCTCTGAAAACGCTCCACCAGAAGACGGCGGACGCCTACCTTTAGTAACGGGATGTTCCCATGCGGTCGAGCAGTTGAGCTTCAGAGGACACCCGTGAAAGACCTTCCTGAAGAGAATCTGTCAGAGAGAGACGCTCGTCATCAACAAACACTCCGGAGTATCATAAAATATAACATTGCTGACACTTTATGATAAGGATTCATTTCTTTCACATGCTGCGACTTTTATTCCAGAGTGACTTATATAATGCAATTAACATCAAGCACAACAAAGCAAGGAATAATAGACGTTACATCATGTTTTCTGGTGGGTTTCAGTTTTTATCTGTCCTCACATTCAACTTTTCACAGTTTGTGATTGCTGGCAGTTTAATTTCGCTTTAAATTCATTTTTAAAAAATTTTTCTCTCAACTATGTAATTTTGCCCCGGTGCAACTTGACCTTATTCCCAGACAACACGCTGATCAGAGAGAAGTGAGGTCGGACACGTACCGGCGGTTTCTTGACCACTGGACTCACACACTCCACTGGATCCTGAACAAGAGCGAGAAACACAGAGTCAGACCAGCATGACAGCAGTGACGTGTCTCAACCCCAACTGAGATATCTGACTTCCTGTGAGAGTTCAGAGCATGAAACCGAGACGTTCTGCATTTGTGCAGCTGAGAAGATCAAACTGATCAAGCAGATTTTACACAGAAAAATGAAGACGTTCTTGCTTTGCCAGAGTGTCCTGAAACTCAGCTGTAGGAGATCAGTAGATTTGAAAACAAGAGGCATCTTGTAAATGGTTACAGATGAACGCAATTACAAACACAACAAACTCATGCAGAAACATGCGAGATGCATTCTTATAACATATTTTTGTCAGATGCGTTACGCCTTAAGATGAAGCAGAGCTGGAAGAGCTCAGTATGAGACGCACCTGCGGAGCTTGTCTGCGTCTTCTGTCCTTCTTAGGCGGCAGTTCAGGCGGCTGCAGCTCCGCTGGTGGATCCGTGTGGAAACTAGAGAACGCAGACGGATCTGCACACACACACACACACACACACACACACTGTTATATGCAGTTCAGCATCAGGAGACTCTATAACACTGTGCTTGTGTGAGACGGACACCTGAGTTGACGCTGCGTACGGAGCGCGGCCGCGGGACGGGTCGTGGCCGTGTGTGTGTCCCGCTGGACGTCCTGAACAACGGCGACGGGACGCTGATGAACAGAGCTTTACTGTGATCCTCCTCTGCTGTCACACTCTCCTCTGAACTCGTGCGGTGCTTCGGCTGCTCACAAACACACACAGCAATATACTTCAAACATATTTAACAGAAATTAGTGTTTTTTAGCCTTTTTATGAAATTATTTTCATCATGAGGACCAAGGCTTATATATATATATCAGTTTTATATATTTATATTTATATATTTCATGCATATATTTCATGTTTTATAAATTTTTATATATTTCAATATTTTATATTAATTTATTTAATATTTTGTATTTAAAATTTTGTTTTCATTTATTTTCATATTTATGACATGAATTATATATTTTAACATTTTAGCCATTTTATGAATTTATTTTCAAATTTATAAGAATTATATATTTCAACATTTTAGCCTTTTTATGAATTTATTTTCATATTCATGATATGAATTATATATTTTAACATTTCAGCCATTTAATGAATTTTCATATTCATGATATGAATTATATATTTCAACATTTTAGCCTTTTCATGAATTTATTTTCATATTTATGATGAGTTATATATTTCAACATTTTAGCCTTTTGATGAATGTATTTTTATATTTAGGATATGAAATATATATTTCAATATTTTAGCCTTTTGATGAATTTATTTTCATATTTATATTAATATTTATATATTTCAATATTTTAGCCTTTTAATGAATTTATTTTCATATTTATGATGAATTATATATTTCAACATTTTAGCCTTCTGATGAATTTATTTTCATATTTAGGATATGAATTATATATCTTAACATTTCAGCCATTTTATGAAATTATTTTCATATTTGATGAATTATATATTTTAACATTTAAGCCATTTTATGAATTTATTTTCATATTTATGATATGAATTATATATTTCAACATTTTAGCCATTTTATGAAATTATTTTCATATTTGATGAATTATATATTTCAACATTTTAGCCATTTTATGAATTTATTTTTATATTTTTTATATGAATTATATAATTCAACATTTTAAACTTTTATGAATTTATTTTCATATTTATGATGAATTACATATTTCAATATTTTAGCCTTTTTTTTAATTTATTTTCATATTTATGATGAATTATATATTTCAACATTTTAGCCATTTTATGAATTTATTTTTAAAGTTTTTATATGAATTATATAATTCAACATTTTAAACTTTTATGAATTTATTTTTAAAGTTTTTATATGAATTATATAATTCAACATTTTAAACTTTTATGAATTTATTTTCATATTTATGGGGAATTATATATTTCAATATTTTAGCCTTTTTATGAATTTATTTTCATATTTATGATGAATTATATATTTCAACATTTTAGCCATTTTATGAATTTATTTTCATATTTATGATATGATTTATATATTTCAACATTTTAGCCATTTTATGAAATTATTTTCATATTTGATGAATTATATATTTTAACATTTAAGCCATTTTATGAATTTATTTTCAAATTTATGATATGAATTATATATTTCAACATTTTAGCCATTTTATGAAATTATTTTCATATTTGATGAATTATATATTTTAACATTTTAGCCATTTTATGAATTTATTTTCATATTTATATAAATTATATATTTCAACATTTTAGCCATTTTATGAAATTATTTTCATATTTGATGAATTATATATTTCAACATTTTAGCCTTTTTATGAATTTATTTGTTTTTATTTATGATATGAATTATATATTTTAACATTTTAACCTTTTTGTGAATTTATTTTCATATTTAGGATATGAATTATATATTTTAACATTTTAGCCATTTTATAAATTTATTTTCATATTTATGATATTAATTATATATTTCAACATTTTAGCCATTTTATGAATTTATTTTTAAAGTTTTTATATGAATTATATAATTCAACATTTTAAACTTTTATGAATTTATTTTCATATTTATGATGAATTACATATTTCAACATTTTAAACTTTTATGAATTTATTTTCATATTTATGGGGAATTATATATTTCAATATTTTAGCCTTTTTATGAATTTATTTTCATATTTATGATGAATTATATATTTCAACATTTTAGCCATTTTATGAATTTATTTTCATATTTATGATATGATTTATATATTTCAACATTTTAGCCATTTTATGAAATTATTTTCATATTTGATGAATTATATATTTTAACATTTAAGCCATTTTATGAATTTATTTTCAAATTTATGATATGAATTATATATTTCAACATTTTAGCCATTTTATGAAATTATTTTCATATTTGATGAATTATATATTTTAACATTTTAGCCATTTTATGAATTTATTTTCATATTTATATAAATTATATATTTCAACATTTTAGCCATTTTATGAAATTATTTTCATATTTGAAGTCGATAAAGACAGAAATGTTTTGAAGTCTCTGATGCAGTGGAGTGACTTACTTTGGGAGGAAGAGGAGGAGGAACTTCATCGCTGTACTGCAGTGTGCTGCTAAACAGAGAAGAAGAGAGACTGTCATATCCTTCATAATTCATAAAGAAATTTAAGTGTGCTGTGGGATTATTGGTGAAGTACCTCACAGAATGACTGGCAGGTCTGTGGGCGGAGAAGAGAGTCAAAAACGTGATTAACCACAGATACAATCACAGATTTAATGAGGAGTTTTTACAACAAACCACACGCTCAACACAATCATGCGTTCATGCATTTGAAAGACACTTTTATACAACAACAGTGTTCGAAGATATTGGGTGAATCGATAAAATGACCAGATGAACAATTAAAAAACACGTTCAGAGTGAACGAACCTCTACTTCTCTGTTTCTAGCCAATTATTTAATTCCAAATCATAATTAGTTAATTAGTTCCCTGAAAAAAAGGTTCTAATCTGTGTTGTTATTGTTAAATAAAACTTAAAATCATTTTCGTTTATTAAAATAATATATTTTATTTTTTATTTAAATATAACATTTTTATTAAAAAATTAAATACAATTAAAATAAAATAAAATAAAATATTAGATGAAAAAATTAAAAACATTAATAGAAAAATAAAAAGTTGTCTTGGCAACTGAAATAAAAAAAGTTGAAGTAACTTGAAATAAAAATGAAAGAAATAGAATTATTAAAAAACTAAAAAACTACTAAAACAAATAAAAATAAAAATATAACAATAAATAATATATTTTTATTTAAATGTATATATTTTAATAAAAATGTATAATAAAAATCTAATAAAATGCAAATATTAGATGAAAAATTTAAAAACATTAATAGAAAAACGAGAAATATTGCCTTGGCAGCTAACTGAAATAATAAGTAAGTTGAAGTAACCTTAAATAAAAATGAAAGCTAAATAAAATTATATATAAAAAAAACTTAAACTATTAAAACTAAAATGAAAAATATAACAATAAATAATATATTTTTTATCTAAAATATATAATTTTTTATAAAGAAACAAACAAACAAACAAATAAATAAATAAAATATTAGATGAAAAATGTAAAAACACTAATAGAAAAATAAAAATATTGCCTTGGCAACTAACTAAAAAAAGTTGAATAAAACTTTATAAAAATATAATAATAAATAAAAATTTGAAGCTCATTCAAAATGTTAATAAACACTATAAATGTATATAAATAATACTAAAATAACAGAACAGAGAATTCGATTCAACTGATTAAATGTAAAGCTTGAATGAAGCGTCAGCCAAATGCATGAATGTACAGTAAATGTGCTCAGAAGAGGATAATATCTTACATTTCCACGTCATCATAATCGTCATCCGTGTCCACGCTCTCATCTCTGTCAGAAAGAGTTTATTCGAAATGTCAGCCGAACATCGACTGTATACATGTGACATACTGTACATGAGTGAATAAACGTACCTGATGGACTGTTTACTGTACGTGAGCACAGGATTCGTCCACGGCCTTCCCGTCGTCCGTAACTACATCAAACACACGAATGAAAACAGCCGTCATGTGATGAACAATAATCACATGATCCCTCTTAATGTTTTTATTCTGCAATATCAGTTATGACCACAATTATGCTAATTACATAATTACAGCTAATTATGACTACATTTATGGAAAAAAAATGTTTTTCTTTTTCTTGTTGTTATGCTTTTCCTGTTAAAACAGGAAGTTGGGCTCATATCATAAAGAAATAGCCAGTTATCTTTGTTTAAATCACAGCCATGAACACATCTGATTGGACAAACATTTGCGAATAAAGAGATGTCATCAATCTGTTTCCTGGAAGAGAAAAACTATACATTTTAAATGTGTATATCTTACAAAAACATGCATTTTGTCAACTTTCATTAGTACACAAGCATATAGAGGAGCTCAAAGACTTTAATTATCATAGGGAATATCTTTTGGTCAGACTGAGCTCACTTCTGAAGACAATTTTCAGCAATTTTTTCCTCAAAAGTTAAACACACACTAACCGTTGCTTCTGGAGACTCTCGTTTGTCAGCGACTGGTCTCTGTGTGTAAATCTGTTCCACTGAAACACAGAAATCAGGGTTATAATAATGAAAGAGCGAGTATCTGTCTCTCAAAAACACACACACACACACACGCGAGTGTCTTACAGCTGATGTCAGAGTTCGTTCTCTCTGCCCGGTTGTGTCTGTTGATTGAGTGAATTCTTCTGAGTGAATGTGGCACAATAACCTGAGAGAGACAGACAGAGATAATATCACCACACTTACACACGATAAAACAGATGCTTGCTTTGAATTTGATGTTTCCACATTCAAAGAGATTGGAGCTGCACTTGCGTGACTGAAATATCTGACTGAGAGGAGTTTCAAAGAAGTCAAATGACTCGCCTAAAAGGGTCTTTGACTGTGTCAGAGTTTATGCTGGATTTAGTGCGTAAATCATATAGGTCTGGTTTCACAGACAGGGTTTATATTAAGCCAGGAGTAGGCCTTAGTTATATTAGGACATTTAAGTAGCTTTTATAAACGTACCATAGAAAAAAACATTACTGGTGTGCATCTTCAGACAAAACAATATTTTAAAATATGTCAGTTCAAGTTGCTTTCAGTTAAGTTTCAGAACTGAAAACTTCCTTGTTAGTCCAATAACAGCTTTTATTGACACCAGACCCAGAGAACGACTGATCCTGGAATGTGTCTATAGATAGGTGAAGCTCCGCCTCCACAGAAGAAATCAACGCCTACTTCATCATTGTAACGTTAGCCCCGCCCACTGGTGTGTTAGTGAGATGAGGAGGAGAGAAGAGCGATACAGGACTGAAATAACATTACCTTTCAAAGGATCCTAATGCTAGGAATATGGTTATTTATTTTCAACAATGTGAATGTCTTAGTTGAGCTTTATTTATTTGTATTCGGTACATTTCACTGTGGATTCTTTGGTAAATCAATCGCATTTCGGCGCAAACAGACTTTTACAATATGGACTCGACAGTAATGCGACAACATGTCAGTAACTGTGTTAATTCTAATGCCTGATCTGATATTAATGATTCATGTGCAGTCAGATGATCTTTGTCTATGTGTCAGTAAATCAAACCAGTGACTAAACGCTCAACTTCACCTTGTTTCTCTTAGTAGGATGAAAATAATCTGTTATTTAAATGGTGATTAAAATATATATAGAAAGCGATCAAAGAACGCTCCCTTTGCAATCGCTGGAGCTGTCAATCAAACAGCGTGAGTTTATCAGTGACTGAATTCTGGACTCGCACCAAAACTCCCGTTTTATTCAACGAATCTCTTAGTTACAATGCATTTGCACTGTTAGTTATGATGAAAGCATTCGTTAGTGTGCAGAAATTGAGTTGCGATGACGAGATCACTGCTTTAATGCGCTCAACAACATGTCTGTGATCGACTACAATGTTCATCACTGCAACCTTTCATGCCACGATCTAAATATAATGCCATAGATCTAAATGTAATGCAGCACTTTTCACGATTAGTTAACCTTGAGAGCTGTAATAGTAAAAACGTGTTAAAAGTTTTCGAGAGAGTAATACTTGTCTATTTCAAATGGAAAGATGTTAGCCAATCACAGCAGTGGGCGTTTACACTGAAGTCTCACAGCAGACACGCCCCTTAAAACAGAGCGTTCAAATCAGAGGCTAAAATCAGGGTAGGAAAAATTTATTTCTAAATGATGACAATTTTTGCGTACTAACCCTATTTTAACGATCTAAGCACATGGTCTGAAGCGCATGGCGCAAGTGCACTTAGGGCGTGTCCGAATCCACTTTTGCTAGTTTAAGGATGGGAAAAATGGTCTAAAAGGGTTGTCCCTATTCTCTTAATGAGTAATGGGTGTGTTTTGGGCGTAACGTGAAATAAACCAATCAGAGTCTCGTCTCCCATTCCCTTTAAAAGCAAGTTGCGCTCGCGCCATGGTGGA
Source organism: Mylopharyngodon piceus (assembly GCA_039654765.1). Classification (NCBI taxonomy): domain Eukaryota; kingdom Metazoa; phylum Chordata; class Actinopteri; order Cypriniformes; family Xenocyprididae; genus Mylopharyngodon; species Mylopharyngodon piceus. Next base: position 78,446 of record JBCHWC010000149.1, on the reverse strand, counting down.
TTCGCTATTTACATGGCAGAATTAGCAAGCAAAAAAACTGAATGCTTCTCTAGCGAGGAAAGCGGGAAAAAGCCGGATTCCACCAAAGCATTTTTATCTTTATGCACACAATAATAATCTTTTACATTGTAATCCTTTTATTTTTAATATTTGGCATGTTTGTGTGCTGCTGGGCTCTGCTTATTGTGTGTAATAAGCAGAGTGTACTTGCGTTGTGCACCTGCATATAGGCGCATATTACTAACGCGCTCTTTAAATAACAAAACAAATATTGCACCATTAATTTTAGAGCCGGTTTCAGTTGGTCAATGGCGCAGTCTATTTCAGTTGCCTCAAAATACTAACGCGCCAACAATGCGCCTGAACAGCACGCCCATGGGCGCAAATGCATTTCCTATTTAAACAACGTGCCACAGGATGTGAAAATGATAACTGCGTCGAGCTGAATCTAGCAAAAAACACTTTGTCTGTAAAACCGGGCAATTGTTTAAACATTGGACGCTTTGCAGTTGCTATATATATATATATATTGCAGTTTGAATGCTTTCATTGTAATTATACTGGCTGGGTTTACAAAAGTTTATAAAATTGACAGCATATCTTTATTACAATCTTAAATCTTGACCTATAATGCCCCTTTCACAAGATGTAATATAAGTCTCTGGTGTCCCCAGAATGTGTCTGTGAAGTTTCAGCTCAAAATACCCCACAGATCATTTATTATAGCTTGTCAAATTTGCCCCTATTTGGGTGTGAGCAAAAACACGCCGTTTTTGTGTGTGTCCCTTTAAATGCAAATGAGCTGCTGCTCCCACCCCCTTTCCAGAAGAGGGCGGAGCTTTAACAGCTCGCGCTTCGGTCGCTCAACAACAACAAAGCTGGAGAATCTCACGCAGCCAAAATGAGGATTGTCAGTAACGGTGTTCAGCCTTACATTGTTCAAACCGGAGTCGACACTGATGGAGAGACTCAGGAAGAAGTTACAACTTTTAGGACGTTTCTGAATGGTTAGTGGCTAAATTTATGTAGTTGTTATGACTAGCATGTGCCGTCATGTTAATCTTTTTGTGCAAAACCCATATGGACGCCCACTATACACACCAGGCTAACGTTTATGATTGCTATCAAATGCTGTGAATGGTCTAATATTTTTTCCAAAATATCGCTCGAACAGAAATGCTCCTTTTTTAGCAATCAAGCTTGCCAGGGTGCAGACTATCCAAGCTAACAAGACTCTAAATAGTGTTCAGTGCTCGTCTGTGCAGCCGACGACAGAACAGTTAGCATGCTTTGCTTGAACTTTTGCCATGGTGTTAGAACTGGTACACCGTTGTTGCTTGCGAAAACAAAACGGAGGCACCGTAGGTGGAAACGTGCAGATTGAGGGGCGGTAATATTATAATAAGATCCCCTTCCTACGTCACTAGGGAAGCGAAATCTTAGCGGCTCGTTTTTTCACATGCTTACAGAGAAAGGCTTGCCAAAACAAAGTTACTGAGTTGTCCTTTTTCATGTTTTCTGGGTTGGTAGATGCACCGGGGACCCGATTATAGCACTTAAACATGGAAAAAGTCAGATTTTCATGATGTGTCCCCTTTAAGAAGCTATTAAAGAGATTTGTGTGCAAACCAGGTTTGAATTCAAAATCTTTGGTTCTGCTGTCTTTTAAATTATGGATTTACATTTGCGAACTTTTGTTTTTTGACCTTTTGTGCAAAACGGCATATATAGAGAGAAAAAGGAGGAGTAGAAACTGTGCTTAAACTTAATTGGCCCTCGCGTGAATTGTAGTCCTATGGAAGCCCATTTCAGCCATAATTATGTGTGTGTGTGAGTCTGAGAGTGTACATGTGAGTGTGTACCTCCAAATCATCGTCATCTGTAGGTAAACAGACTTTGAGTTTCTCAGGGTGTTTGAGTTTGTCCAGTAGTTCAAGGGTTAATTCCTGTCTCAAAGACGGCTGCGTCACAAACAAGTGCTGAAACAAGACATGACACATGTTCAGCTGCATGAATACACACACGTGTGTCAACACAACACAACACACACAGCTGGCAAACGTACCGTCAGCATCTTTTTGGCGCCGGGTCTCTTCTTTGGGTTCCTGATCAGCATGGACTTCACAAAGCTGTAGAACATGGTGGACCTGCAATAAGAGCAGCCGTGAGTGATTCGTTTGGTGTGCGATCGACCGGACGATGATGCTTTACTGCAGTCTCTTACCATTTGGATTTGTCTTTGAGTTTGGGAGGCTGATAGCCGCTCTTGGACATGAGGAACAAAACTCTGAGAAACCAGAAGCAGAAACAGTGTTAGTCTTCATCTGAGTCAAGTCACAATAATTATGAAATGACTTCAATTTCAGCTGTAAAGTAGCTCTACAGAAGACAATAATGTCATTATTCAGATCAAATCAGTTCAGTGTTGATTCAGTTCAGTTCAATGACAGTAATGAAATCCGAGTGCATTCATATGTGTGTGTGTGTGTGTGTTGTGTTCACCTAAGAGGATGGACATCAAACATAGGTGGCTGTAGTTCTGCGAGCTCGATCGCTGTGATTCCCACAGACCAGATATCACACAGCTCATTATATCCGCCCTTAATCTCCACCGCGGCCACTTCCGGCGCCATCCTGTGGAGAAACACACGCTCACGACTGAGAACCAGCAGCTACTGCAGTCAGTGTTCACAGGTTTACATCAGTCCTTCAGGAAACTACAACAATCAGGCATAACATTATGAGCACAGTGTTGACTTGGCCTCCAAATTCCCCAGATCTCAATCCAATCGAGCATCTGTGGGATGTGCTGAACAAACAAGTCCGATCCATGGAGGCTCCACCTTGCAACTTACAGGACTTAAAAGATCTGCTGCTAACATCATGGTGCAGATACCACAGCACACCTTCAGGGGTCTAGAGGAGTCCATGCCTCGACAGGTCAGGGCTGTTTTGGCACCAACGCAATATTAGGAAGGTGGTCATAATGTTATGCCTGATCGGTGTAAATCTGCAGGACTGATATAACAACACTTCTGAGGAAGATCCCTGACAGCAACATAGTGTCGGCCCAGATCTGGCCCACATCTGGTCCGCATGTAATCCACATGTACCAGATCTGGGCCACATTCTGTTGCTGTCTGGGGAGCTAGTCACTGGATTCAACAATGCTTGTGAGCTTCATCAAACTGCAAAAATGACAGAAATACAGGAACTTGGACAGATTAAAGTCAGAACTCTGTGGCATAAACAAGCCAGAAAGAAAACAGATCTCACCAATACGGCGTCCCAATGAAGGACATTCGACGGGCAAAAGTGGCCGTGATTTGTGCTGAGATGCCAAAGTCCGCTAAAAACAGTGAGAAAGAGACATGTTAAACAGACAGATAGACGGATTGAGTGATACAGGTTTAATGGTGTTCAGTCGTTCTACGAACCCAGTTTGACTTCTCCATGATCATTCAGAAGAATATTTGCACCCTGAAAAACACAAACTCAGAATAACGGACTGAAACTGTTTGCTGATGGAGAGCTGTTTGGTTGTTGAAGTGCGTGAAGGGACTTTACCTTGATATCTCTGTGGATCTTTTTCTGTCCGTGAAGATAATCAAGACCCTGACAGAGATAGAGATGGAGATAGCAGGTGTAAATTACTTCTTAAAATAATTGTGCTCTGTTATAATTATGTGATCTGAGCTGTGCATTTTAAATGCATTTCACCTGTAGCATCTCTCGACAGATATAAGCGATCTGCTGCTCTGAGAGCGGACCGGTCACTGACAGACAGAGAGACAGAAGATAATCACACGTCAGCTTTTCAATCATGTGTTTTAGTGAAGAAGAAACTCTCTCTCTCACATACACACACACACACACTGCATTGAACTCAATCTGACAGATCACTGATGACTTAGTTTGCTGGTTTCACTGCAAAAAATGATGTTCTTCCTCAGCGTTTCTGTCTTGTTTTACAGCACAAATATCTAAACATTCTTAAATCAAGATACATTTACTGGAGAAGCAAAATGACTGAAGATAAGTCTTTTTTTAAGTGGGTTTGAACGCTTTGGTTCATATTAATTACTTCTGAATGAACTTTTTTAAATGTTTTACAATTTTTTATTGGTTATGTGAACGTTAAGGGAACGTTCAGTTTTATCATTCTTCAAACATTACGAGAACGTTACTTCTGAATGTTCTCTAAACGTTCCGAAATGTTACTGGAAGAAACTTGGAGAGAACGTTGCCAGAACGTTAGCTAAAGTTCTGAGTTCATTCCCTGTTAGCTGGGAAGAAAATCTTTAATATATATTTTGCTTTTCCAGTAAATGTATGTTGATTTAAGAATGTTTAGATGTTTGTGTGGGAAAACAAGAGAAAAAAAACTGAGGAAGAACATCAGTTTTACAATCTGGATGCAAAAGCATCTTTCATCCATTGGCAGTAAAATTATATTCTGTTGGAATTAAACATTTTCCAAGCAACATTTAAATCACAGATATGTTGTTAGATTGTAGTTGATGTGATAATCGAACACTCTCATCACACAAACACAGACACTGTGGAGTTCAGTGCTGTTTTAGAGAGTGACCCAAAGGCTCTGAAAGGTCAAAGACATTAAAAACAGGAAACCAAGTCACAGAGATAAAACATTTGTGTGTGAGAGAGATGACAGATCTTCTTTACCGTGGTAAATGTCCTGCAGAGACCCTCCACCGCAGTACTCCATACAGATCCACAGCTTATTCATCCTACAACACAAGTGAACATTTACACTCAGTTGTCTTAATTTAAAAAGCAACTACCAGCTAACAGGGAGGTTCTCTCAAAGTTATAAACAAACATTCTTCAAGTAACATTAATAGAACGTTAATCGTTCAAAGTTATCTGTACTTTACAGTTTTTTTACAACACATTTCTCAATACTTAGGTCACTATTTCAAAACTCTTCACACAGTTCTCCTAACTAACCAACTATCAACTTCAGCACAGCAGTTAATTTCACATTCAAAAACTACCAAAACACTTCATTCATGTCTCAAATCAACTCATTCTTCCAGAACACTAGCAAAGGTTTCATCCAACAAACTCACTTTGTCACTCATAAAACAATGACCCCTAAAAATAGGCACCATTACGCAATGATTTATTCTGTAGAAATTCTTTAAGAAACAAGAATGACACTCTCTAATGCTTAGAATTCACTGCAGTATTTGTTACACAGTATTACATTACGGTACAAAATTATTCCTAAATTTTCCCCTTTTGTATATATAGCAATGAAATTGAAAGGACTAACATCTGTGTAGGTGTTCAGCTACATCTAATTGTTTTGATAGCATTTGATTTTTTAGATTTGGAATATATTTCAATACGATATTCAATATACGATGTCGGAATGCATCATGTTGCCTTTTCCCAACAATTCCTTGCTTCTCCGCGAGCGTCTCTCACCTGATGTAACTGCCGTGATACGCCACAATGTTTCCGTGTTTACAGCTCTTCACCATCACGATCTCTTGCTGGATGACAGAGAAATCGTCCTCTGTGAAAGACAGACAGACTGTGAGCGGGAAATGATTTAAAGCAGGGGTCTCAAACTCCGCTCCTGGAGGGCCACAGTTTTCCTGAAAACCTTGATTAGTTGGATCAGGTGTGTTTAATTAGAGTTGGAGCTAAACTTTGCAGGGCTGTTTGAGACCCCTGATTTAAAAAAACAGTATATAATTGTGTGATACTGGACGGATGCTGGACGCAGGTCTTACCAGGCTCCATTTTGATGATTTTAATGGCTGCCAATTCCCCATTCTGTTTATTACGTGCCTGAAAACACAAACACACACATACATTGGGTTTTCATGTTTTATGGGGAAATTTCATAGACATAGTGATTTTTATACTGTACAAACTGTATATTCTCTCCCACAACACTAAAGGCCCGTTCAT
>JBCHWC010000149.1:0-67500 GCA_039654765.1 Mylopharyngodon piceus | reverse complement strand
CTGTCTGTCTGTCTGTCTGTCTATCTATCTATCTATCCATCTGTCCATCCGTCCATCTGTCTGTCTGTCTATCTATCTATCTATCTATCCATCTGTCCATCCGTCCATCTGTCTGTCAGTCTATCTATCTATCTATCTATCTATCTATCTACCTTTCTATCTATCTATCTATCTATCTATCTATCTATCTATCTATCTATCTATCTGTCCGTCCGTCCGTCTATCTATCTGTCTGTCTGTCTGTCTATCTATCTATCTATCTGTCTGTCTGTCTGTCTGTCTGTCTATCTATCTATCTATCTATCCATCTGTCCATCCGTCCATCTGTCTGTCAGTCTATCTATCTAGCTTAGGTTTTGCTACATTATGAGGACATGGCTAAATAAACACAATAAAAATGTAAAAATACAAAAAGAGGTGTCAGAAAATATCATTAGCTCAGGATAAAAACCATTATGACAATGAAAAGTCTTCATAATGGTAAGAATTCCAGCATGTGTTCATGTAGTTTACTGTACGAGTGTCTGTGTGTGTGAGTAATATTGTCTGTCTTATGTCACTGGAAACACCACATTTCATTCCATTCCATTTCATATAAACAACTAACCTTAACCGCGTGTGTTTGTGTGTTTGTTTGTGTGTGTGTGGATGTCCCAGTGTGGGCGGGTCAGAACACTCTGCAGGGGCTGAACTATTCCACAGCCACACCACCTGACCTCACAGAAAACACAACAGATTCCCCCCGTCTCACACACTGTCTGCCTCACAATCATGTTCACGTGTTTCTGATCAAACTGAAAGCACACAGATATGAGATGAACTTTGTGTTTTGCTCTATTGCTGTAAAACGAGCTGAACTGGTTGTCTGGAGTCGTGTGGGCGATGGGGGAAAATGGTGTTGATGTCTGACAGGTTCTTTAGTTCAGGAACTAATGAACACACTTATATGATGTCAAAGGCCAAGCTTTGAGAATTTGAAATTACAGATTCAATCCAAGAATTTGACGAAAAGTATTCATTTAAAAGGTATTCTAGAATGTAAAACATCTCAAACACTCAATTTAGGCATTTCACAAGACAGACATTCATGTATGTGATCAAAAAGGCCACGTGTTTTTGACATTCTGAATGGAATTAGATTGGCATATTTAAACTAAATGTTTGTTCAGTTAAAATGTTGTTTAACAGACTATTAAATTGATATGATAATTCTTTATCATTTACTGTATGTCTATTTCACTGGACCAGATTTATACTTTGACAATAACGCTGAGTTGAATCTAATCTACTATAGTAGTATCATAACAATAGTCCATATGACTAGTGCACTGTATTTTATGTCCCCTATCTTTCTATCATCATTTACTCAACCGCATTTCATTCATCTTATGTGTCAGTGAATTATTCACAAATTTCCCCCTCCTGAAATGTTTCACCAAGTTTAACTTTAGTGATGTCAAACATCATTGGTTTTTACACACCTCAGAGGACATTCAGAATAACGTTCCTGTAATGTTCGCAGAATGATGAAATGGAATGTTCCCTTAACGTTCACATAACTAAGAAAAACATTTTTAAATCATTTAAAAACTGGACGTTCATCAGAAATAATGTTTTCATAACTTAACGGGAACGTTAGCAAAACGTTCTTGGAACATGTTTTTGTTAGCTGGGATGATTGGATGAGACTTTAATGATGCTTTTAAGGTGTTTTTTTTTATCCTTTTAGAAGCTCAGCATCCATTTACATTCACATTGGCTGTATGTAAAAGAGCTGCGTGAACATCCTGCAAAATATCTCCTGTTGTACCGAGTGAATACATGATGACAGAATCCTGTAAGAGACATCAGGACATTAAAGCTAAGGTGTGCAGTTTCGCAGAGGCTAGCAATAGCAAGCTGGCTTTAAAGGTGGAATGTGTAAATTTTAGGAGGATCTATTGACAGAAATGCAACATAATACACATAATTATGCTTTCAGTGGCGTATAAAGACCTTACATAATGAACCGGTATGTTTTTATTACCTTAGAATGAGTCATTTCTATCTACATACACAGCGGGTCCCCTTACATGTTATGTCGCCATTTTGCACCGGCATGTTTCTACAGTAGCGCTAAACGGACAAAGCGTGTTTGCTTGACTGGCTACTGTCTTCTGTCTCAAATGACGACATCTTTGTCCTGTGTTGGCCACTGTCGCGTCTCTATATTGCAATTTGCAACCTCACCGCTAGATGCTAAAACGCTAAAATTTACACCTTTAAAATTATAAGATCCCACCCTGCAAAGCGTTAAATTATCAAAGCGCATAACATTACAATAATAATGAACGTAAACAACTTACAGAGCTCTTGTACCACCTGACTGCTGCAGATTAATTTCGGCGTTGACAGTGTTGACATAGAAAAACAAAAATCTGAGTCTGAGGTTGTGAACAGCTCCGAACAGAACGTCATGGGTTGCTATCTCTTAAGTAAGGTAGTTATGGTGTGAACGCAGCATAAGCTCGTTGTTTTGTTTCAGAAGAGCTGTAAAAGGTGGCTACTGTTTGTTTACGGTGTCACGAGAAATCAAGTCCCCTCCAGGAATCGGGTCTCCTTTAGGACCTTAATCATGATGCCTGATCAAAGGTTGTTATCGCAATTAACTAATTCTAATCTATTTCACTATTGTATGATGTTTAATACATTAAGTGCACAATCAACATGCTTTACATATAAAATGAATGCCTATGTATTGCATAATAAAACAAACTGGAAACACAAAATCATGCCTAAAAACTTATTTTTTTATAAGGATAAGGATTGTTGCAACATACTATGTTCTGTAAAATGTAATTTAATATTAATTTTACACAATAATAGCAATGTGGTATGCAATTTGTAATATATTAATTGTAATGCTAAGTGCACACAAACATTATTATACTATATATTATACATACTATATTGGAAGCAAAAAAAAAAAAAAAACTAATATAGTATATGCTAGCTAGCATATAAGCTATCTAAAAACAGTAAGAACAAGAAATGCTTGATTTCACAACCTATAGCTTCAGTTATATACTAGTATATGAACAATGTAATATAAACGACATTAATGGTCATTATAACGCATTTTAAACTACATAAATCATAATGTGATTTTGCAGGAACTGTAATCAGGCAGTAAAAATACTACCCATTAAAAGTCAATTAAACCAATGGGATCGCTCGGGGTCCTAAAGGAGACCTGATTCCTGGAGGGACTCGATTTCTTACCACACCGGTGCAGTGACAAACTGGGTCCCCCCTGAAATCAGATCTCCATTAGGACCCCACATGATCCCATTGGTTCAAATGACTTTTAATAGGTACTCTCTATAGTGCCTGTTTACATTTACTACAAAATCATGTTATGATAAACGCTGTTTCAACTACGTTATAATGACCATTTATGTCTGTATTAGTTAGCTTATGTACTAGCATAGCCTGATAGCTTAGCTTATACATGCATTTGCACTTACCCTACATCATTTTTAATGTAATTATGTGTTAAATTAAGTGTTAAATGTCCAAATATTTCAGTTATAAATAAAACAAATGATGTTCAATTATTCACTTATAGTCTAGCATAATTATTATTTATTAATTAACAGTTAATCAAGTGTAAGAAATTATGTTAAATTGGTTTTATTATGCACTAAATTGTTTTCTTACACATTATATAGTAAACTATATGTGCATTTTAAATTAATATAATTCGTATATACTCGATTTCTCACCACACCGGGACTCGGTGACTCTGTATAGCCTCATCATGAAATGCGCTGATGACATGTGATTTCTGCACGAGCAGGGTGGGCGGAGTTATGCAAATACATAGGATGACAGGCAGGTAGGGCATCCGGACTGAATGCAATGATTGGATGAATATGTTTTGGTCCTGAGACTTCCACAGAAGATGTATGTACATTTTTTAAATATTTAGACACTTCTGTTATCGATTGCTATCAGGATGTGAAGAGAGTTTCAACCAGTGTTGCAAAAAGTGTTGCCTACTCTCCCTTTAATGAAGTTGCTGATGTCATATTTACTCTGTGCTGACAAATCTAGGACATAAAATCATTTCCATTTGACATCGCAGCAAATCGGTCAGAGAGAGAGAGAGAGACGGATGATGCACTCTGTCCGATTTGCATACTGCAGATGCTCGGCTGTGAAACACAGCAGTGATGGTGAAGCATGAAAAGCTGTTAATGTTTATTCTCTAAAATGAGACAGATGGGGTTCATGGCCAGTGTTTGCTCACTCTGGAGTATTTTACTAGCTGCTACAGGTGAAACACCGTCACACACAAAGGTGCTTTTGAGAGGAAAGAGGAAGCAGTGGTGCGGTGCATCTACACCACACGCTCCTCTACAGCCGCGTCGTGTTTTACAGTAAATAAGCCTGAACGACGATGATGGATAACGGAGCTCTATCATCATTCTGTTACAGGTGACTGAAAACTGGACAACACACTGCAGCTCTATAATGACAGGAATCACATGTGCTTCCTCACAATGACATCACACTGAGAACACCATGACATCACAGTCGCATAATCCCCCTTCACGTTCCTGAATGAGTCGGTCAGATCTAGCAGGGAACGTTCAGGGGTGTGTTTCCCAAAAGCATCGTTAGCCACCTAACATCGCAAGTTCCGTCGTTACTAACACAGTCAAACGATTTGGTGTTTCCCGAAAACATAGCTCAAACGAACATTCACAAACTACATCGCAAACTTCTGTGGTTGGAACGACAGCTCTCGAGCTGTGGTTAGAACACTTCCTTGTTTTTATGACTTTTAGGACTTAATAAATCGTTATTTTGAGCAAAATAAGCAAGCTGACATTATAAGTACAATGTATATCTTTTATTTCGAATATATATACAAATGGCATTTACATATTTTAGTTTGTCAAGAGATTTTAAGCATGTGCCAAAGACTTTATATATAGAAAGATGGTGCACTCGTATTATTATGAATCGGAGAAAGTGCAACGCGCAATATGGCGGAATAAGTCCCGCCTTCTAAATAAGAGCCAATCAGTGATTGGTAAAGTCATCGTGTGACTGCAGCTGCCATTAGAAGCTCCGGTTCCTAGAGAAACAGTCAGACGCGCACTTCCTATAGAGACGCGCGCTTAGGACTGCGCATTCGCATTTTCTTGATCCAGCCTGAAAAATGCAGTTTTTGTCATGATTCGAGCGTTTAGAAACAAAATTTTATGAGACAGTAGTTGTCAGATTTCATTGGTGATTTCAAATATGAAATTTAATCGAAAGCTTGGAGAACAGCTTTGGAGAATTTGACGTTTCCCCATTCAAAGAGATAGGAGCTGCACTTGCATGCCTGAGAGGCGTTTCTAAGATGGCCGCCGAGTGAAATGACTTGTCTTAAAGGGACTTTAACTTATGTGCTCTAGTATGTAAGAAAGAGCCTATGATTAAATATAAAGCAAAATAACTGAGAAAAATTCACCAACGTGGCTGAACAACAGGTTTTCGACAGTACGGTTTCGGGTCGTGACTAGCTAGTTGATTCGTTCAATGATGCATCGTACTGTGGTAGTTCAGCAGCGAGTTACGTTACGTGTGTACGGGAAACACACCCCTAGCAAGGTTCTCTCAAAATTACAAACAAACGTTTTCCAGTACCATTAACAGAGTGTTCATTCGACGATATCTGGCCTTTAATAATGTTCTCAAAACATTAGCACAAAAATGTTACTTATACTGTGTGTTTTTTTTCAGTTGAAACATATTTTAAATGTAACTACTTGTTCAGAGAACATTCAAAAGTAACATTCCCATAATGTTTGAAGAATGATAAAATGGAATGTTCCCTTAACGTTCGCATAACCAAGAATTTTTTTTGAAACATTTAATGTTTTAATTTTGCAATTATGGGAAACATTATGGGAACGTTACTTTTGAATGTTGTCTGAATGTTCTGAAACAAGTAGTAACATTTAAAAATGTTAAACGAACATCCAACTAAAACATTTCAGGAATAAATAAATAATGTTTTTATACTAACATTTTGAGAACATTATTAAAGACAAGATAACTCTGAACGTTTGTTCATAACTTAGAGAGAACCTTTCCAGAATGTTCCTGGGCACATGATGCTGGTGTTCGGATCAGCGCCGGTTCTGATCTCCAGTGTGACCTTCACAGGCCTGTGACATAAGAGCGGATGTGGCGCGTTTGACCCGTGAACCAACACACACATGAACTAAATGGGGACACTGCAAAAACTTCTATGTTTTTTACATACAGCTAGTTATAAATATTATAACCTAACTCTAACACACACACACACACACACACTAACCCTGACAGAAAACCTGAAACCAGAAAACCCATGTTATAAAAACGAATTTACCTTATTTTTATACTGTTTTACAAATGAGGACATCACCAAAAGAAGGTTTCGAGAGGTTTTGTCATATTTCGCTCACTTTTTGTACAAATTAGTCCTCAAAATATGGCTGTACAAACACACACACACCTTCACTCATGAGTAAGTTTGAAAAGAGTTACACACATATTTAGAGGCAGATGACAAAAACAGCCTTAAAAATGATAGAGAGACAGGCATGAAACAAACAGAATATTTCTGATCAACACATTTAAAATTTAATGTTTGTGGTTCATCGTGTCACACACACGAAGTCAGTGAATGATCAGAAACAACACACAACAATTTCAACAGTTTAGCTGAAGTGAGACACAAAACTTTTGCCCCAAATACCAACACACACACCTCCTTAACAAACCCTTTTCTTTAAAAGCTGTGAATTGAGCAGAAAGGCAGAGAAAGAGAACCCGGAGTGAAGCAGGTACCTTATAAACTTCTCCATACGTTCCTCCACCGACACGCAGCAGAATCTCAAAGTCATCCTGAGGGTTTCGTGTGGAGATCTCCAGAGCGTCCATCATCACACGAACACACACCACCACTCACAGCATGGGTGTGTGTGTATGTGATCACTGCTGCAGGAAAACTGACACACACACACACACACACACACTAGAATGTACAACCTCTTCCTCTCTCTCTCACCTCATTTACATCTTGCTTTATTTCCTGTTTAGGGTGTGTGTGTAAGAGAGAGAGAGAGAAAGAGAGTTTGAGAATTTAAAACCAAAGTGTGAAAGTATATCAGTTTAGACTATTTGTTGTGTGTTGGAGAATCAAACAGACACAACAGAGAGAGAAACCTTGTGCACTTTTAGATGACCCAGATGCATTAAAATGATGTTCTTCCTCAATATACAAACATCTAAACATTCTTAAATCAAGATACATTTACTGGAGAAGCAAAACAAAGTTTTGTTGTCTGAAAATGTATTAAAATTATTCTTAAAATAAATATCTGCCAATGGAGTAATTTATTCAATACTTAGCACCTTATTTTGCATTTTTATGGGAAGTTATTGTATATTTCCTTGTCATTACTTGTTTTATGTAATGCATTGGCAATATGCTTTGCAAACACAAACATGCAAATGGAGTACTTTAAATTGAACTGCATTAAATTGAAATCTTTTTTTTTTTTGTTGTGCGAATGTCAAGTAGAACGTTCCATTTTATCATTCTTCAAACATTATTGGAACGTTACTTCTGAACGTTCTAAAACAAGTTACATTTACAAAGCGTTAGACGTTACTACTTTTCTTGAATTGAGACTGAGTGACTGTGACTGAGAGAGAGAGAGAGAGTGTGTGTGTGTGTGTGTGTGTGTGTGTCTGGTTTGCTGTGGAACACCTTCAGCGCTGCAGAGCTTCCTGTACAGTAATGCAGCAGAATTAATGCACGAACTCCTGACGGTCGTCATGATGACGATTTCAGCTCTTCACACTCCTTTGATCTGCAGCAGGAGGGAATGAAGCTTCTTCAGCAGCTTCACTGGATTCAGTTTCTGTGATATCTGTGCGGATGTTCTAACGGCAACAGTTTGATCAGATATTAAAAGTGCGCGGCTGCATTTCATCATGAAAAAATCAGAAACAGCAGAACTGAGATGCTCCATCATCACCAGCAGGAGGCAGCACAGGATAAACACACATGCAGCAGCACACTATCGTTTGAATTAATAATAATAATGGAATAATTTCTACTGTTTCACTTTTTTTTTTAATGTTAAGATTTAGTAAGGTTGACTTACATTCTGAATAGAGTCATAAACTGCCTGCTATTGTCGCAGTTACTGTCACTTTCCTCTGATTATGAGATGTCATGTTGATGGCAGTAAATGTCTCTGTACAATCCCAATATATGCCTCCATGTCACACATATGCAGGTCACCCATGCCTTATGCACTGATGCAGCCCATGCCATGACAGATGTTTGCTTTTGCACCTGTCGAAGTCTGGATGATTCCTTTCGATGTCCGTTTTTTCCAAAAACAAGCTGAAACGTGGATTCATCTGACCACAGCTGATCAGCGTCAGACTGTGTTAAAGGATTAGTTTATTTCAGAATTGAAATTTCCTGATAATTTACTCACCCCCATGCCATCCAAGATGTTCATGTCTTTCTTTCTTCAGTGGAAATGAAATGAAGGTTTTTGAGGAAAACATTCCAGGATTTTTCTCCATATAGTGGACTTCACTGGGGTTCAACGGGTTGAAGGTCCAAATGTCAGTTTCAGTGCAGCTTCAAAGAGCTCTACACGATCCCAGACGAGGAATAAGGGTCTTATCTAGAGAAACCATTGGTCATTTTCTAAAAAAAATAAAATTTATATACTTTTTAACCACAAATGCTCATCTTGCGCTGCTCTGTGATGCTCCACGCATTATGTAATCACGTTGGAAAGGTCACATGGAAAGTACTGCAGTAGGGCGAAAAACTCCATCTCATTTCCAACTTCAAAATCGTCCGACATCGTTGTTTTACCTTTTTTTGTAAAGGCCGTTTGACTTAGTCTTTGACGTTCGCTTTGTAAACACTGGAACGGTACTTCCACCTGCGTGACCTTTCCAACGTGATTACGTAATGCGTGGCGCATCGCAGAGCAGTGCAAGACGAGCATTTGTGGTTAAAAAGTGTATAATTTCGATTTTTTTAGAAAATGGCCGATGGTTTCTCTAGATAAGACCCTTATTCCTCGTCTGGGATCGTGTAGAGCTCTTTGAAGCTGCACTGAAACTGACATTTGGACCTTCAACCCGTTGAACCCCAGTGAAGTCCACTATATGGAGAAAAATCCTGGAATGTTTTCCTCAAAAACCTTCATTTCTTTTCCACTGAAGAAAGAAAGACATGAACATCTTGGATGACATGGGGGTGAGTAAATTATCAGGAAATTTTAATTCTGAAGTGAACTAATCCTTTAAGTGAAAACGGTTGAGCCCATGTGGCTGTATTTAACACAGCAGCATGATGGTTTCTCATGCAGGGGTCAAAGGTCACGCACATTGAACAGAAGTTTCTTGCCTGGCCCTACATTTTTCTGGATTCCCTGAATCTTTTCACAGTATTATGTATGCTAGAAGACCTCTTGCATTGAGAAATGTGATTTTTGAATTGTTTGAGAATTTTCTCATGATATTTGGCACAAAATGGTGAGCCGTGACCCATCTTTGCTTGCCAAAACTTCCAATTATCAATTCACCTGCTAATTGTGGACAGCTTCAAAACAGTTTAACTTGGATATTTACTACTAGTCTTTTCATTTATATTTTGCCTCCATCCCAACTTTTTTGGAGTGTGTTGCAGCCATCAAAAGCAAAAATTACTTATATTTACAAAATACCATTAATTTGGCCAGTGAAAATACTTAAATATTATATTCTTTGTACTTTTGTTAGTTAAATAAAGGTTCAAGAGAACTTACAAATCACAGATTCTTGATTTTATTATATTTTTTTCTGGAATTGGGGTTGTATAAGATGTCAACAAACATAAACATTATGCACAACACATAATATTGTAATATTATATATTATAAATTCTATAAGCCTTTTAACATTTTTTGTCAAAACTTTCAGTCAAGGTTTTGTCAAACCAACATTCCAAAATTGTCAATTTCTACTTTGTTACATTAAAATTCAAATTGCAATTCTGCATCCGCTTCGATTCAAACGGAGTAATTTCCCTGGACTCATAATCTCAGTTCAGTTCTGACGTTTAGACCCGTGTGACGGTGAGAGTCGGTTCATCTCAGTCTCAGTTTGTTTAGAGTTCACAGACGTGTAAAGCGGGTTACAGCGGACAGATAAAGTCTCAGATTGACTTTGACAGTGATGCGTCTATTATAAACCATCACGGCTCTATTTGAGCCGCAGGTTCATTTGTGTTCTGATTCACCCGCACCAATGAAGAACCGTGTGTATTCATGAAATAAATGTATAAAGAGCATATGAACTAAGCTTGATTTTTAGTTTAATTCAAACATTTGTAGAACTAAGATTGTTAATTGAAAACTTAAAACAACCAAATATGAATTTAACACGTTTTGATTTGGATATAAGATGAATCATACTTTTGTGTACTTTTATGTTTTTAATTGTTGCTTTTTTATTAATAAAAGGCACATAAAGAAAGTACAGAATGAGATCAGATTAGATCAGATTAGCGTCATTAAAGAAAGAGACTGTTCTACGGTGATGTTTTATGTGACAGATAATTGGAAAAATATTCCTGAAGTGATCCTTGTATCAAACACTAGAAGCTTCTGTGCAGCAGTGAAGGAGAAACAGGTCGAATCCAGTGAAACCTGAAACACAGAGAAACAGCACTTCAAAACACGGCAGAATGATCTAAATCAAACATATCTGATCACTTCAGACACATATAAATGTCAGAATGTCAATAGAAATCTATTCAAGTGGATTTATTTAATAAAGGTGCACAAACAGATACTGTGTGCGGCGGCTGTATCTAAACTCAACTAGTCTTTGGTTTATCAGTTATGTTGTTTGATCGATTCGATCAGATTTGTGTTCTGCAGACGTTTGGAAACATGAATGTCTCCACATCGTCTTGTCTGTGTCAGGCTGTGCTGGTTCAGCTCACGGCCCCATAATCAAGTGTGTGTGTGTGTGTGTGTGTGTGTGAGTTATTGAGGGTGACAGCGGGTCTGTGTATTAGGGTTCATGCATCAGTCCTGCAGCCTGTTTTAGCCACTCTAATCTGGATTTACCGTCAGCAGTGTGTCAGCAGCACACACACACACGCACGCACGCACGCACGCACACACATGCACTCACAAAACTTTTTGTTCATTCACTTTTGTGCTAATGTTTTGAGAACATTATTAAAGACTAGAAAACTCTGAACAAATGTTCTATGAACGTTACTGGAAGAACGTTTGTTCATAACTTTGAGAGAACCTTGACAGAACATTAGCTGCATTTCTGAGAATGTTCCCTGTTAGCTGGAATACTATTTTTCAGAAATGACAAAAAATATTTAATGAAAAACATTTTCATTGTGTTCATAGTAAATATATAATTTAAAATAAAAAACACTTTATGTGTGTGTGTGTGTGCGTTTTTGTGATTTATGAGGACACATTTGTATAATGTCATGGGTATTACACTGGTATTACAACGTAAACATGAAATATGAGGACATTTCATGAGTCCTCATATTTAAAATAGCTTTACTAAACAATGTTTTATTAAAAATGTAAAAATGCAGACAGTTTCCTGTGATGGGTAGGTTTAGGGAGAGAGAATGTACAGTTTGTACAGTATAAAAACCATTACGCCTATGGAGAGTCCCCGTAAACCATATATACAAGTGTGTGTGTGTGTATGTGTGTGTGTGTGTGTATGTGTGTGTGTGTGTGTGTTGTGCAGGAACAGGCTGGTAAGAATCTGAACTTCAGTATTTGCTAATTAGAGACATTCCTCAGGATTACACTGCCAATTAAGAATCAGAGAACCATTGTGAGACTGTGTGTGTGTGTGTGTGTGTGTGTGTGTGTATCAGGAGTTCAGATCAGTCCAGCACCTTGTGTGACCATTTAATAAACACACAGCAGCAGTTTGAGCATCATCACATTAACAGACAACTGTAGAAACGGTCAAACCAGAAGCATTATCTGCAGTTGACTGCATTCACAAACAAACACGATCATTACATCACAACTTAACCTGTTAGAGAGTGTGTGCAAAGATGCACTAATTACTAACATTTACTGTTTCTCATAATGAAACTTCATCAGAAGTGGCCTTTGCGGAGGCCCGTTTCAAAACAGTCGGAAGCACCCCCCCCCCATTTGAGAAAAAAAGACCAATTATAATGAGAATTAATTATTATTATCATTTCACTCTAATGCTAAATGTCTGTACAGAGGCTACTGGGGTACCTCAGGGCTCAGTACTTGGACCGCTTCTCTTCTTCATCTACAAGTCATCACTAGGATCTGTCATTCAGAAACATGGTTTTTCATATCCCTGCTGAGCTGATGACACACAACTCTACCTCTCATTCCAGTCAGATGATCCGACGGTAGCTTTTCGCATCTCAGCCTGCCTGACAGACATTTCGGACTGGATGAAGGACCACCACCTTGCAAAGACGGAACTGCTTGTGGTCTCAGCCAACCTACTTCATCACAACTTCTCCATTCGGCTAGGTTCGTCAACCATAACTCCATCCAGGACAGCCAGGAACCTTGGAGTTGTGATTGATGATCAGTTAAACTTCACAGACCACATTGCTAAAACTGCCTGTTGTGGTTGTGGTTGGCCGAGACCACAATCAGTTCCGTCTTTGCGAGGTTTAGTTGGATCCTTCATCCAGTCCGAAACGTCTGTCAGGCAGGCTGAGATGCGAGCAGCTACCGTCGGATCATCTGACTGGAATGAGAGGTAGTGTTGTGTGTCATCAGCACAGCAGTGATAGGAAAAACCATGTTTCTGAATGACATATCCCAGTGATGACATGTAGGTGGAGAAGAGAAGTGGTCCCAGCACTGAGCCCTGAGGTACCCCAGTAGCTAGATGTTGCGATTTGCCTCATACAACATTAGGAGGATCAGGCCCTTTCTATTGGAGCATGCTACACAACTCCTAGTCCAAGTTCTCGTTCTATCCAGACTGGACTATTGTAATGCTCTCTTGGCAGGTCTTCCAGCATGCACTGTCAAACCTCTGCAACTGATCCAGAATGCGGCAGCAAGAGTCTTTAACGAGAGCGCACGTCACACCTCTCTTCATCAGTCTGGACTGGTTGCCAATTGCTGCTCTCATCAAATTCAAGGCACTACAAGACAACCACTGGCTCTGCACCCTTATCCCTAAACTCACTACTTCAGACTTATGAAGCATGTGTTCTGCAAGTGAACGGTGCATTGTGGTGCCATCCCAAAGAGGCACAAAATAACTCTCACGGACCTTCTTCTGAACTGTTCCCTGCTGGTGGAATGACCTGCCTAACTCAACCCGAGCTGCTGACTCTTTAGCCAATTTACTGAAGACGCATCTTTTCCGTCAACACTTGACCCACTTACTAACACTTACTGCGACTAGTCACAGCACTTTGGTTGGTTTGATCGCTTGTATTGTTCTCCTCATTTGAAAGTCAATTTGGATAAAAGTGTCTGCTAAATGATTAAATGTAAATGTAACTCCACCCCGCCTCTATCCTGAATGAAGTGCCACGCGTCTCTGCTTGTTTGCAATGCAAAGGTAAATGAAGAACAGTTTGTTTGAAAAAGTACAGTGTTTTCTTTACTCAACAAACACTATATATAGGCAAATGTTTTATGTATCTGAGGTGCGGAGAAGAGTGTCTTAGTTTAGCATTTGTCATCGAGTCATAGCCAGTACTCTCTTCCATAACATGAGATTTTGTCCAAATGAAACTGAACGCCCCCATAGCTACAACAATAAACTTTATAATAACATGTAAGTTGATGAAAATGTAATGCATTGCACTCACTGCCTCAGATCACATGTAAGCATATGATCATATATATAAAGCCACAATATCAACTCTGACAACACAGTATTCAATTATTTTTTTAAAAAAATACCCCCCCCCCCCAATGAAACGTGTGAAACATCTATATTTATTCCACATAAATAAGTGACTTGAAAATCATAAAAACTCAAGTCAAGTGCTGAACTATAATGAAATATTAATTATTCAGCTGTTTCACGGTTTCCACAGAAATCTGAAGCAGCACAACACTGATAATAATCATAAATGTTTCTTGAGCATCAAATCATCATATTAGAATGATTTCTGAAGGATCATGTGACACTGAGTGTAAGTGTGTGTGAGTGTGTGTGTATGTGCTTTTATATATGGTTTTTGAGGATACAAATGTTTATAATGACATGGGTATTACAGCATAAACACTTCATATGTCCTCGTAAAACAAATGGCTTAAAAAAATACTAAATGTAAGTGTGTGTGTGTGTGAGTGTGTTTGCGTGGCACGTGCAAGATGGAGGCGGATTAGTGCTACTGTTCCACTTGCTGCATTACTGCCATTCTCTTCATCACCCTGATGCCATCTGGACACAAACACACACGCACGCGTCCCCATATTAGCACTGTACCACCAGCCTGACCCCTGACCCCCATCAGCACCAGCACTGCGCACACACACACACACGCACATACACAATGTACCCAAGCACAAACATAATCTGTTGTGCGCTCATGCATGAAGGCTTATGCTGGGACACATGGCTTGAGTGTGTGTGTGTGTGAGAGACGCGTGCTCAATTAACACAATCGAACTCGAGCTTATTAATCAGTCTGTGTGAATGAGACTCCATATCTGCTTTAAACACACACACACACGCCACGAGAACAAGACATCATTGTTGTGTTAACTCATTTCCTGTTGCTCAACAACATCACAAACTCAGTCAAACTCATTATTTCACTGCAGTCACAATTATATTTAACTTTAAAATGTGCAGAATCACATAAATCTACTCAAGTCACTGAAGTTAAACCCAAAGAGACCAACTATGGTAAAACTTTACAATAAAGTCCCATTAGATAACAATCAGCATTACATTTGTTACAGTGTGTATTCATCTTTGTTAATGTAAAAAAAATACAACTGATGATTGGTAATGTCAGCTCAGGTCCATTAAACAATATAATAATGTATTAGTAAATGTTGAAATGAACATTAACTAAAATTATTTTTGGTGACACTTTATTTTACAGTGTCCTTGTTACATGTAGTTACTATAGAAATAAAAATAAATTATGCATAATTACACGCAACTAACTCTTAACCAAACCCTAAAAAACTCTAACCCTATAGTAAGTAAATGTATAGTAAACTTAAATGTATAATTACACTGAAACAAGGACACCTTAATATTAAGTGTAACCATATTTTTTATTATTTCAATGTTAAAGTGGAAAAGTGTTACTTCAACTCTCCTAGTTCACATCACACCACTAGATCTACACTGAAAAAAAGGGTGTAGAAACAATTTTCACTCAGAAATTGCTAGTAAATATCACAAACAATTACAATTAAATGGTAACTAACACATTTAATTAAACATGAAATTTTGAAGTCTAAAAACTGAAATAGTATTTTTGAAATAGTAAACCTTTACTAGTGCAGGACGACACTAATCACTGAATCATGTTTTAAGCAACATCGTGTCCTGAATATTTTTATTATTTATGCAATAAGACTGGTGTTATTTAGTGAATAAGGTCCACTCGCTGTGCGTCATGTCTATGAAACACTATCAGTTTTGGAGAAAGTTACTTTTAAAAGTAATGCATTACAATATTGCGTTACTTAGTTACTTCTTATGGAAAGTAATCCGTTACGTTGCTTTTGCGTTACTTTTTCTGACCTGGGCTGGGCTTACTTTTTTGTTTTTAATAACAAAAAAAAACAAAACAAAACCCACAAACGTTTTATTTTTGGCAAATGTAAAGGCCCTTTCACACCAAAAGTAAAATGAATTTCGGACGCAGCACAACACTCTTACTTCAGAAATAAAAACAAAAAAGTAATCTCAAATGTGATGTTTATCTAAAGTCATTACGTGGGAAAACAAAGTAACTTGTGTTGCTTATTTGAAAAAGAAACTGTTGTAAATTTAAAAGTAATGCGTTACTTTACTAGTTACTTGAAAAAGTAATCTGATTACGTTACTTGTAATGTGTTACTCCCAACACTGAACACTATATTCACTATATAACAGCAGCTCTAGTGTTTTATTGATTAAAACACACACAATCTTGCACTGGTTGAGTGTTGAGTTATATCAGAGCTACAGAGCATGTCGACCTGCGTAATCTCCACACACACACACACACACACACACACACACACACACTCAGACGGCCACCTGCTGCTGTCTGGATTATCAATCTGTCTGAGTCCAGATGCTTCATATGTCTCATCAGCTCATCTATGAATGTCTTCAAAACAATCACTAAACGACATCATCATATTTCTCACAACCACGAGTTTGTGTTTTAGATGAACATGAGTTTTAAATGAAAGAAATGTTACAGCTAAAGATTCTTTAAAAATGTTTGTAACTAAATTTGACATGTTTTTTATATAATTTTATTTCTATTATACATTGGTTACACTTTATTTTACAGTTACATTGTAATTACTCAAATAAGTACTGAGTACTATTAATTAACTATATGTACTTACTATAGAGTTACAGTTAGGATTAGGGTCTGGTTTAGGGTTAGTTACTTGTAATTATGCATAATTTACTGTTATTACTATAGTAAGTACATGTACTGTAGTAACGTGTAACTACGGCACTGTAAAATAAAGTGTTACCATTTATTTTATTTAGGTAACACTTTAAAATAAGGTTCCATTAGTTAACTAACTATGAACAATACTTCTACGGCATTTATTAATCTTAGTTAATGTTAATTTCAGCATTTACTGATACAGTATTAAAATCAAAATTTCTATCTGTTAATATTATTGGTAACACTTTACAATAAGGTTCATTTTTTGACATTTTTTAACTACATTAATAACATTAACTAACAATAAAAAAGTACTTCTAAATCTTAGTTCTTAGTTCATTGCAACGTTTACTAATACATTATTAAAATCAAAAGCTGTATCTGTTAATATTAATTAATGGACCTGAGGTGAACTTCTTATAATTAACATCAAAGATTAATAAATACTGTCATAAGTGCATTGCTAATGCATTAACTAATGTTACCGGTAACACTTTATTTGTTACACAGATTATGTGTAGTTATTATAATAATAACTATAAATTATGCATAATTACATGCAACTAACCCTAAACCAAACTCTAATGTTAACCCTAACTCTATAGTAAGTAGTTAATTAATAGTACTCAGTACTTATTTGAGTAAGTACAATGTAACTACGTCACCTTAAAATAAAGAGTTACACTTTATTTTAAGGTGTCTTGGTTACACTGTAATTATACATTTACGTACTGAGTAATATTAAGTAACTACATGAACTTACTAGGTTAGGATTAGGGTTTGGTTTGTTTTAGGGTTAGTTGTATGTAATTATGCTTAATTTATAGTTATTACTATAGTAACTACAAGTAACATATGCAACAATGACACCATAAAAGTGTTACCAGATAAAGTGTAACCATGTTTCCTAATGGGACCTTATTGTAAAGCGTTACACTTTATTTTAGTGTCCTCGTTACATGTACTTACTGTAGTAATTACATTAAATTATGCATCATTTCATGCAGTAACCCTATAGTAAGTACATGTTGTTAATCAATATCACTCAGTACTGTAACAAAGACGCCATAAAATAAAGTGTAACCTTTATTTATAATGTGTTAACATTATAGCTTTAGTTCTGCTGTTCACTGAAGACAAACTCAAGAGTAACAGCTCAACACCACTAACAAACGCACACAACCGTACCCTCAAGATGTCTGGAGCATCATCAACTAATAAACACACAAACCACAAGCACAAAACAGCAAGTTTGAGACACTCAAACATGAGGTGAATAAGCCCCGCCCACCCTCTTCCTCTTCCTCCACTCGGCCCTTTTCTTTCAGCTCATCCGTCTCTCTCAGCACGTACCTGTCAAGCGTATCATATCTGTCTCGTTCTCTCATGTTCTTCTGTGCATCTCCTCAGTTGTACCGACACTATAAACTCCACACAAAAGTCTCAGTCAGGTGTGTTTCTCGTCCCCTCTCATTCTCGGTGTCTGTCTGCGTCTCTCTGTCGCGTCCTCTGCTCACAATCACACTACAAATGCCTCTTTCCCCTCTTTATCCCGAGGTAAGATACTTACTTTTCAGATAAAGCATATTATGACAAATCGGCTGAACTGTGTATGTGTGTGTGTTATGCGTGTGTATCCAGTGCTGTAAATACCATGATAGGGTGTTAGAGAGAGCAGATTTACACAGCTGATGCTGGAACATTTTGAGCGTAAATATTCCTGTAGCTCAAACATGGCGCTCGCAACAGCAAAGTCATGGGTTCGATTCCCAGGGGATGCATGAGCTGATCAGATGTGTGCCTTGGATGCGACGTAAGTCGCTTTGGGTAAAATTTATCTGCAAAATGCATGAATGTAAACACATTTATGTTTATGCATTTGGCAGATGCTTTTATCCAAAACAGCATACACTGCATTCAAGATATACTGTACATATTAGGATGAATTCCCTGGGATTTGAACCCATGACCTACTGTTTGAGAGACAGAAACACTACAAACACTATAAACTGTGACATTAAGATCTTATAGTTTCAAGCAGTTTTACTGATGCACTAGTATGTTAGTATCACTGACATATCATTTTTGTTAATATTTTGAATTATATTTTCTGTTTTCATTTTAATTTCAGTTAAAGTTTTAGTCATTTTGTTAAGTGTTTTTGTCATTTCTATTATAATTTTTCAAATATGTCTATGTCTAGTTTTAGTTTTATTTATTTTAGTACTTGCCTTGGCAACTAACTGGAAAATAATATGTTTTTTTATATATTTTATGTTATTTCAGTTAATGTTTATTGTATTTCAAGTTATGATTTTTTTAATGGTTTTAGTTGTAGTTAACAATAATACACAGTAAAAAAAAATAAATCCTGACATTTTTACAGAAAAAAACAAACAAACAAACAAACTGGTAGCTGTGGTTGCCAGAATAAAAAATACAGTAAAAATGTAAACATATTTACAGAACAACCTGTAAATTTAAAACTGTAATATATATATATAGTGGTGTCAAATTGATTAATCGCAATTAATCGCATCTAACTTAAAAAGTTAAAGAGAGAACTTACTGTTTAATTGTTTTTGTCATTTTTATTACAGTTTTTTTCAACTGCTTACACACAAAATCTTTACTTGTCACACAATTTCTGATAGCTGACACTCAAACACCAGAACCACACACCAAATCTGCAAAACCATACACTAATTCTCGGCCTTCGACTCAGTTTTCAATTTCATAAAACACTTTTTGCAAAACACAACACATAATTCTCTATGTAACACAAAAATCTAACAGGAAGTATCTTGATTTCCATTTTCAAACACAACCAATCAAAATGCCACACTAATTCATCGGTGCCTCACACTAACTCCTCACATGTGCAAACACTCATTGCTTTACTTAACACCAACCAATCATGGCTTTAGAATAGGCCTATAAATAGGCCAAAGGTCAAGTTATAGGTTTTGAACAACTTTTCTGTTGTCTGCTTGCTTCCATATTCATCATTTCTAAACCCTATTGAGAAATATTCACCTGTTTCAAAATTATGCTAGTTTTTTTTTTTTTTTTTTGGTCCAACTACACATGGTTGATGTATTATATTTTCTTACGTACTGTGCAATACTGTATTCACAACCACAAATGCTTACAGTAAAAAAAAAAAAAAAAGTTTGGTTTCAATCTTGCTTTCCTGTTTACCGTGAATTTTTCAAAATCTCTCTGCCAGTTACTTTCAATCTTGTACAGAAATGTACATAGCAGCTTATGAAAGAAGAGCTTTAGATTTTGAATAACTGTGTGTATATGATATATCCAAAAATAGAATATTATGGCAAATGTGTTTGAAACGTAAGACAAATGTTTGCTTTGAGATGTGTTTGTGATATTTTGAATGCAGTGCTTCATTTTGCAAGAGATGGGAGGCATTTTGCATTTTGTGTGTGCAATTCTTGGATTTGTGTGTAAAGTTTTGAAAAAAAGAGGCAAAGTTTTGAAAATGTGTGTAAGCAGTTGAAAAAAACTGTTAAATACAGTTGCAAGAAAAAGTATGTGAACCACTTGCAGAATCTGTGAAAATGTGCAAAATTTTAACAAAATAAGAGATCATACAAAATGCATGTTATTTTTTATTTAGTACTGTCCTGAGTAAGATACTTTACATAAAAGATGTTTACATATAATCCACAAAACAAAAAAATAGCTGAATTTATTAAAATGACCCAGTTCAAAAGTTTTCACCCCCCGGCTCTTAATGCATCGTGTTTCCTTCTGGAGCATCAGTGAATGTTTGAACCTTTTTTAATAGTTGTGTTTGAGTCCCTCAGTCGTCCTCAGTGTGAAAAGATGGATCTCAAAATCATTCAGTCACTGCTGGAAAGGGTTCAAATATGCAAAAGATGCTGGAAAACTGAAGAATCTGCAGGAGCTGGAGGATTTTTCTGAAGAACAGAGCTCAGTTTAACTGTTCAGGACAAACAAGAGACTCATGAACAACCATCACACAACACAAAAACAGTCGTAGATCATCCAGATAACCACACACAGTATTAAGAACCAATGGTTCACATACTTATGAATGGAGTTATTTTAATAAATTCAGCTATTTTTTTTTTTGTCTTGTGAATTATATGTAAACATCTTTTATGTAAAATATCTTACTCAGGACAGTACTAAATAAAAAATAACATGCATTTTGTATTATCTCCCTTATTTTGTTAAAATTATTAACATTTTCACAGATTCTGCAAGCGGTTCACATACTTTTTCTTGCGACTGTATGTCTATATAGTTTTTGTTTTAATTTGATTACATTTTATTTATTTTAGTACTTGTCTTGGCAGCTAACTGGAAAATAATATGTTTTTTTTATATATATATTTTATGTTATTTCAGTTAATGTTTATTGTATTTCAAATTATGAAATTTTTTTATGGTTTTAGTTGTAGTTAACAATAATACACAGTGAAAAATAAATCCTGACGTTTTTACAGAAAGATAACACTGGTAGCTGTGATTGCCTGAATAATTCTGTAAAAACACAGTAAAAATGTAAAAATATTTACAGAACAACCTGTAAATTGTACAATTTTAAAAAGTAATATATATATATATATATACCGATCAGGCATAACATTATGACCACCTTCCTAATATTGTGTTGGTCCCCCTTTTACTGCCAAAACAGCCCTGACCCGTCGAGACATGGACTCCTCTAGACCCCTGAATGAGCCTTGGCTGCCCATGACCCTATCGCCCGTTCACCACTGTTCCTTCCTTGGACCACTTTTGATAGATCCTGACCATTGCAGACCGGGAACACCCCACAAGAGCTGCAGTTTTGGAGATGCTCTGACCCAGTCGTCTAACCATCGCAATTTGGTCCTTGTCAAACTCGCTCAAATCCTTACGCTTGCCCATTTTTCCTGCTTCTAATACATCAACTTTGAGGACAAAATGTTCACTTGCTGCCTAATATATCCACCCACTAACAGGTGCCGTGATGAAGAGATGATCAGTGTTATTCTCTTCACCTGTCAGTGCTCATAATGTTATGCCTGATCGGTGTATATAGTGGTGTCAAATTGATTAATCACAATTAATCGCATCTAACTTAAAAGTTAACAAAGAGAGAACTTACTGTTGCAATAAACAGGTGTTACTGTATCATTTTCAATTAAACAATTCAAATGATCATTATTTAGCGGTTATTTCCAGTAGTTTCCTCTGGAGGTTTTGAGGCTGTGAGAGACTCTATGGGCTCCTGAGGGCCCTGAAAACACCCGGCCTGAGTTCAGCTCTCTCCAAACCCTCTATATGAGACACGAGAGAGGCTTTCACACACTTCTACTAACTCACTTTATACAGAACTATAATTCATTTGCAGCATCAGAGCTGATCAACACACACATGTGCCACAGAAAAGAGTTATGGACACAAATGTGACCGTGCAATTTGGTCCAAGCATGTAGCAATAAGAGCTGAGTGTTTGTGTGTGTGTGTTTGTGTGACTTTGTGTGTTTGTGTGAGTGTGTGTGAGTGTGTGTGAGTGGTGTTTTTTAGGCCCTGCAGATTAAATACTGTAAGCTTCTTATGTGGTGGACATGTCCTTAATTTCAGCCTGCGCTGGGTCCTAGTGCCACACGCTCAGGAGACATGGAAAATTCCAACACAACAAACCATAGATAGACAGATAGATAAACAGACAGAAAAACAGAGAGATAGACAAACAGAGAGATAGATAGATAGATAGATCTCTAACACATGTGCTTGTTTTAATGACATTAAATATGGTTTCAGTTCCAGAGAACATTTTAATTTTGCAATAAAAATAAAATATTGCAATTTTTTTCAAGAAATCTATTTGTTTTTGTCCTTTTAATTTGCTATATATATATTACTTTTTGCATTTCTAGAGAAAGGGGTTAATAGTACAGATTAAAAGAGGGAGTTTCATAAAGTATACAACACTTGTTCAGAAAGTGTTGATATCTCACTGTGAACTAAAGCAATATTATAATTTTAGATATACAGTGTCTAGTTATATCAGGTTGACTGAGACACTTTTCCCCAGTCCAGCCATCTCAATGGTAAAAAGTGTCCCAATCACCCTGAATTCACCCTATATTAACCAAGAAGCCGAAGGTCGCGAACAGGTGTCTGAGAGTGAGCGCGTGCGTGCGCGTGCATGTTTCTGGATGTTTTCCCCCCAAATTAAGAGTTTCAACTCACCAACTTTCCTTCAGACACGATGAATCCTGATCCTGTGATGATGATGATGATGATGATGATGCGCGTTGTATTCCGCCAGTTCGAGACGCGGCCTGAGCTTCAGGTGAACATATTCACAGATATGACAGATATGAAAGGTCTGAACAGAGGCTGTTATACTGTCTGTGTCTCTTTATATCTGCAGATAAACCCCTTATAGAGTTTCTGTGGATTTGAAACTAGAAGAAATCCGATTCAATTAACAAGCGCAGAATCCGCTTTACACACACTCATTTACATCCTGACAATCATATGACAATACTGTCACACAGCAGAGATTCACGACACTAAACTCACACACAACTAGTGTCTGCAATATAAAAATGCTGTAAATTACAGCAGAGAAACTGGGGAACATTAAAGAACATTAGAAAACGAAACGAGCGGATGGATTTTAATTATTAATTTGCTGTACTTTCGTAGTTTTGGCAGCGGAAGTAAAACACAACAAGAAGAACAAATAACTTAATTATTATTATTTTTTAATTGGGCTACAAAATATGCGTGCACATGGTTTTACCTTTATTAATATTTAAGGAAAGTATCTGTGATCGAACTGAAGTCTAAATATAAATAAAAAATCACAAAAGACACAGATGATGAATTTAAATGAACATTCATTAGGCTATAGCACAAAAAAAACAGGGAAAAGAGAGAGAGAGATGATGCTGATGGTGGTGGATATTTGTGGGATTTGTGGAACACTGGGTCCTTTTGTTTCTTTAATCCCGTTTGGACACACACACACACACACACACACTCCAATTATTTCAGTGTTTTGCAGCGATGTGAAATAATGAAATGTGTTTTTGTGCGGTTGTGACGTGTAATCTGCTCTGAAACTGAACGCATAACAGTTACTTTAAACTAAAACATGATCATATTATCGATTAGACAGACCATCATTACATCTCTGACCATTAAACTGGACTGGCGATTTATTTTGCGCTCGTGCGATGTGAATTTCGTTTTATCAGAGGTTGAAATGATTGAATCTAGCGCCAAATAATACATATTAAGGTCAGACAGGCCCGTTCTTCAATGTTTCAGACATTTAGAAATAAACAGGCTAAATCTTTGAAATAAATAAAATATTTAAATAGCGAAGCTAACGTTCTGACAAGGTTCTCTCAAGGTTATGAAGGAACGTTGTTCCAGTAACGTCATTAGAACGTTCGTTAATAATGTTCTCAAAGAGAAACAAAATAACAAATAAGTAACGTTTTAAGTTCTAAAAAATATTTTAGTTCGATGTTCGTTGATGTAATGGAATGTTCGCATAACATTTTAAAAACTGGATATTTTGAACGTCCAGAGAACATTCAGAAATTACGTTTTCATGACTTAATGGCAACGTAAGCAAAAATATAGGCTATTTTTTTGTTTGCTGGGTAGTGATTTATTGCGTCCTAATTCAAGTGAGTGTTAGTTTAGATAAATAAATGATGTCAAATCTCAAACTAACCCAAATTTCGAGCAACATAATGTCAAACAAGATTCACACAAACACTATTAACTTACATACTTTATTCAAACACAATACTTGATTGCGCAAATATATAGGGTACCCTATATAACTTCTTGAATCTGAGAGAGAGAGAGAGAGAGAGAGAGAGAGAGGATGGAGGGAGGTTTGGAGGGAGGGGTTTGTTCAGGTCTTGTCCGTCTCTAATTAGCCGCCTCCTCCTCCTCACTTCAACACTATCTCACGGAGACGGAGACACGCGCACCGACCGCAGCCCGACTCACCGAACACCCGCACTGGACACCGGTCACACCGACTGCTGATGCCCGCTGGAGCTCACAGAGAGAGACACACGGTGATACAGCATCTCAGATCAAAACAGAACAAAACAAAACAACTTTAAACTGACAGACAATCAGCGTGCGTAAAACTAAAGATCCATTACAGACAGAAACAGACAGAAGGAGAGAGAGAGGGAGAGAGAGGGAGACAGGAGGAGAGAGAGAGAGACAGAGTTTATAGTCATGATGTCCTACATGAAACAGCCTCATTACTCTGTCAACGGCCTGACTCTGTCCGGAACCGGGATGGATCTCTTGCACTCCGCCGTCGGTTACCCCAGTAAGTATTTATTTAACTCAGTTTTCATTTTTGATTTATGCATTTATCATGTCATAATGAGAATTTAAAGGTCAGATGTGATATTTAATGCGCGTAAAAGTGAAGATCGGCTTATCCTTAATATTTATATTATTTTACTAGTTTAAAAAACGACAGAGAACTGAAAAAAAAAAATAGCTTACAACTCCCGTAATGAAGCATTTATAAATATAAATGCGCTTTTAATATAAATATGAAACATCATGTGCTGCACTCCAAATATTAAAACTTTTTTTATTATTATTATTATTTATGAGTTATTATTTTGCTTCTCAGAATGATGAAAAAATATTGTGCGTTTATAATTCTTCATCACGACTAAATACAGTTACTGTAATCGAAAATATATAAAGTTTGTAGATTAGGCCTATAAATCGATCATAATATTTAATTTACCTTGTATAGAATTTCTGAATAAATTGGTTAAAAATCGAATGTTCAGTCAAAATAACAAATATGCATTTAAATGAGCTTTTAAAATATGAAAATGAGAATAATGAACTGAACTCACATGTGAAAATTCACATAGACAATTTCAATTGTTTTTTTAAAAAAAATAAAAATAAAAAAATGGTTTCGATATTTATGATATAAATAGTATAAATATAAGATGTTTATTTCGTAAAAGTCTGTTCGTTTGAGATGAATGCCAAATGCGACATAATTAACACGGATGAATATCATAATCAATGCTGCTATTGAGATCATTAATGCGAGTTTCCAGTTTAATCAATCATAGTTAAACAATTATATATTTTTATTAATCCACAGAGTCGGAAATATTAGACTATTAAAGAAATTAAAAAACGCGTCGTTTCATTGATTATAAGGTTTATGGACTAAATAAAAACTATTCATAGATAATTCATAAATTCATGCTTTTAGGTGGAATAAAAAGAAATTCGCTTATAATTATATTTTCGAACATATTGTGGAACAGACAGAGATAGATAGATAGATAGATAGATAGATAGATAGATAGATAGATAGATAGATAGATAGATAGATAGACGTACATTGAAGACGAGATGTTGAACTGTTGGTGTTTATGTGGTTTATTTTCAGACACTCCACGCAAACAGCGGCGCGAGAGAACCACGTTCACGCGTGCGCAGCTCGACATCCTCGAGGCGCTGTTCGCCAAGACGCGATACCCGGACATCTTCATGAGGGAAGAGGTCGCGCTGAAGATCAACCTGCCCGAGTCCAGAGTCCAGGTGAGTCCAGAACACCTGACAGCTCAAGAACACCAGGAGCTCAAGGTTTAGATGGTCAGATTTAGCAGGTGATCGTCATTCAGAACAAGATACATATCAGATTCGACTTACTGTTTGATCAGATTCGACAGTTGCAACTGATTGTTAATTAATTACCTATATAATTCTTTAGTAATTAATCACACACACACAGCTAACACTCACTAAGATCCCATTAGTTAACACAAGTTAATGCATTAACTAACATTTGCCAACAATAAGCAAAAACATGTATTTATTGTGTATTGTGTACTTATTAATCTTTGTCAATGTTAGTTAGAAAAAAAAACACAGCTGTTTATTGTTAGTTCATATTAACTAATGTAGTTAACTAATGAAACCTTATTGTGAAGTGTTACCTTATAGTAAAGTGTTATATATATATATATATAGAATATTGATTAATCGTGAGTAATCGATTATCGCGATTAATCTATTTTTGTGGTTTATTTGTCTTTCTGATATATAATATTACACACACATATACATACATACATACATGTACATATATACTGTCAAGTCGATTAATCACGAGTTATCAATTAATAACGATTAATCAATTATTTTTGTTTGTGGTTTACTTGTATTTCTGATATATACAGTATATACAGTAAATATTTCTGAAATATGTATAAAGTTATATATATATGATATATGTGTGTGTATATGTGTGTGTGTATATGTGTGTGTGTGTGTATTATATATTTACAAACCTTTAAGATGTGATTAATTGTGAATAATCGATTTTGATAGCACTATATATTTATCAGAATTACAACAATTACAACAAACAAAAAATAAGTAATTGCTTTAAAAGTGTTGTTCATTGTTAGTTCATATCAACTAATGTAGTTTACTAATGTCAAAAAATGAAACCTTATTGTAAAATGTTACCTAAATGTGTGTGTGTGTGTGTATATATATATATATATATATATAAATATTAGTGCTGTTGAATCGATTAATTGTGAGTAGTCGAATAATCACGATTAATCAATTATTTTGTTCGTTGCTTATTTGTATTTCTGATGTATATTAGTGCTGTCAAATTGATTAATTGCGATTAATCGCATCTAACTTACAAGTTTGTATATATATCATATATGTGTGTGCATGTATATATACATATTTACAGTTTTTAGTTAGATTAATCATATCTAACTAAAAACTTTATAAATATATATAATATATATGTTTATGTATGTATATATGTCTATATATTTACAAAGTTTTAAGTTAGATGCAATTAATCGTGATTAATCGATTTGACAGCACTAATACATATATATATATATATATATATACACACACACACACACATCATAAATACAAATAAACAACAAACAAAAATAAATTAATTTTAAACCACACTCGAGAACTTCACGAACAAAGATAACAGCCTCTTTCATGCGTTAGAAAGGCATTACATGCGTCCTGGTCTGTAAGCCGACTGTCTGTTTATTTGCAGGTGTGGTTTAAGAACCGCCGCGCCAAGTGCCGTCAACAGCAGCAGCAGCAGACCAGCGGCCAGACCAAACCCAGACCCCCAAAGAAGAAGTCTTCGCCCGCCCGTGAGCCCAGCGTCAGCGAGGCCAGCGCCAGCACCAACGGCCCCTACAGCCCTCCACCGCCTCCACCTCCACCTGGCACAGCCATCACCCCGAGCTCCAGCAGCACCAGCGCCACCGTGTCCATCTGGAGCCCGGCCTCCATCTCTCCGCTGCCGGACCCGCTCTCGGTCTCCGGCACGCCCTGCCTGCAGCGCTCCGGCGGCTACCCCATGACCTACACGCAGGCCCCGGCCTACGGGCAAGGCTACGCCACCTCCTCGTCCTATTTCACAGGGCTGGACTGCAGCTCGTACCTGTCTCCCATGCACCCGCAGCTGTCGGCCACCGGCGGCGCTCTCAGCCCCATCACTGCCTCTTCCATGAGCGGCGCTCTCAGCCAGTCGCCCGCGTCGCTGTCGTCTCAGGGCTACACCGCCGCGTCGCTGGGCTTCGGCGCCGTCGACTGCTTAGACTACAAAGACCAAACGGCATCCTGGAAACTGAACTTCAGCGCCGCGGACTGTCTGGACTACAAGGACCAAAACTCCTGGAAGTTCCAGGTCCTGTAGGGCGTTTAGAAGGGAAAGTCAGTGCACTCTTATAAATAAAGGTTACAAATGAACCATTTTTGTGAAACTTTCAGTGAACAGTTTTCTTATTGTGCATTTTAAAAAGAACCTTTTGTGCAGTAGAAGTGTTAAA
The DNA here is from genome assembly GCA_039654765.1 of Mylopharyngodon piceus. Lineage (NCBI taxonomy): Eukaryota > Metazoa > Chordata > Actinopteri > Cypriniformes > Xenocyprididae > Mylopharyngodon > Mylopharyngodon piceus. The sequence continues at coordinate 38,889 of JBCHWC010000149.1, read as the reverse complement.
GGTTCTTCACGGAAACATCGATGAAGAACCTTTATTTTTAAGAATCAGGGTGATCACGTCATACCCATATTCTGAAGCACAAATGAAGCGTGGACAGAGGTAAAACTGACTGTCAAGCACCGAGGATGATAACAGTAAAGATATAGATTTATAGTTTATAGATAACGACACAGAGGAACGATATCATTGGAATCACTTGATGAAAGATAAAAACTTTGACAGCCAATCAGAATCCAGCGTGGACGCTGATATGGTCATCGTTACTGGTGTAAACAGACCTTTACTGTCTGTCTTGATTATTTCGAATGAAGTGTAGCTGGTAGATGATAGATAAACGAGCAGGTTCTTAATTATTTAGCTCGTCCAGTAAAGCAGTGACTTACACCTCAATCTGACAATCATCATCTGTACTGCAAAGGCTCTGTCTGATTGTTTTAGGACTAGATGATGTTTCATCCTTCAGAATCCCATGAAACATATTCTCATATGTTTATAAGCTGCTTTTGATACTGAAGAAGGAAGATGAATGTGTGCTTTTGTGTCAGATAGACACGTCTAGAGCCCGAGATGTTACGTGTGTTTTATATGTTTCTTTAATTGATATTATAATTAGATCACAACATCTGTTGTTTCTTCTGCAGCTCTAAACCTGTTTGAGACGTATTTACTGTCATTCTGACGCCACACACTCTTTCTTTTAAATGTCAGACTTTACTTGAATGAAATGATGTGTTGAGTTACATGGAATTAAACTCTCTGACTCTTATCGTTTAGATTCTGCCAACAATCAGTGTTTGTTTTATTCGTCAATCTCAGGGGTTTCGCTAACAGGTTTTATAGGCTCCAACGCTGTGAATGTTTGTTTGTACAAAATCATTTTTTTCAAATCAACACTCTTTTCTGTCTTTGTTTGTAATGTCCTGCTTTTTCATTGTGTTTGCTTTTAGAGTCTTGTAGATTTCAATGAGTTATAAATAAACATTTCTTTCCATAAACACAGGACTAGTCGATTATGTTAGTTTTGTAATTAAGTCTTTTTGTTTAGACAATTTAGAAAACAAAATAAGATCTTTTCAAAACAGTAAAACCAATGGGTGGAGTCTCGTGAAAACTGTTAAATATCAAAAAGAAAATGGATTTGTAGGACCACTGAGACTTTATTGTGACATTATTTTTAGGACTATTAATTTACACCAAAATTACTGGAATGTTGAGAGGATAAATGAGTGAATATATACATAAACAATTGAACAAACAAACAAACAAACAAATAAATACACACATACATACATAAAAATGAACAAATACATACATGCATACATAAACAAGCAAATAAATAAATACACAAACAAACAAATAAATGCACAAACAAACAAATGAAATGCGTACACATACATAAAAACAAACAAACAAATAAATGTTTTATTTGTTATATAAATTTATGCTTTTTTATCAATAATAAATAATAATAATCGCAAACTCTAAATAAATTTTCTTTATGCACAAATTGTTTCATTTAAATTTGGGATTAATTATGAGCTGGAAATGTTTTTATGAAATTTTCCCAATGAAGACGTCTGCATGCACACCCACACACACACACACACACACAAACAAACAAACACAAATATACACACAAATATGTGCACATTCTCACACATACTCACATACAGTACACACACTCACACACACACACACACACACACACACAGACTCACAGACACATGCACACACGCACACACGCATGTACACACAAAGTGATTAACCCGTGTTGGTCACTCGTGTGTGTGGTGAGAGAGAGATGCAAAAAGAAACAAGTTGACATGGAAGGAAGGGTCACAGAAGTGTGTGTGTGTGTGTGTGTGTGTAATCTGGATGGATGCAGCATATGGCGTGTTCAGTGCAGACAGGCTCAGAGACTCTCAGGACTTAAAATATGATTCATTTCTTTCCCTCTAATCCACAGACACATCAGAGCCGGAGTTCCTCCAATTTGCTTTTAATCGATTCCTAATCCCCCCCCCCCCAACACACACACAAACACACACACACACACACACACACACACACACACACACGTGGGGCAGAATGACTGTAAATTAAAAATAAATATGTACACTTTTAAATATAAAGGTTCCAAAGGTTTTTCTTTTTTCTTTTTCACACTGATGCCATGGAAGAATCATTTCTGGTTCCCCAAAGAACCTTTCAGTGATCAGTTCTTAAAAGAACCATTTTTTGTTTCCTTTTGTGAAATGGAATGTTAAAGTTTCTTCTTGGAACCATTAATGACAATAAAGAACCTTTTCTTCTTTTTTTTTACTCCAATAGTAATTATGAATATGGCTGTGTGTGTGTGTGTGTGTGTGTGTCTGAATGTGAGTGTGTGTTAATTAAGACTGAAGTATATCTATTCTATTTTATTTTACACACACGTCTACTCTCACATATTGCTGTGTTTATGAATAAAAACTCTCCATATTTATAAATAAATTCCTCCATATTTAAAAACAGATATAAACACATATAATACCTGCAGCCTGATTTGAAGAAAAGATCCTGAATGTCACCTTCATCATCATCATCATCATCATGTCGTGTCTCACCTGTAAAACACAAACTAATTGGATTGACTGTCATTATAAAGACTCTCATAGCTTCAGGCTTCAACACTTTTAATAATTATTCTTTCAAAAATCCCACGACATGTAAATGAATCTGTTTAAATGTTCATTGTAGACGCACACGTTCATATGAAGTTTATCACTTAAAAAAATAAAATAAAAACATCATTAAAGCTAAAGCTTAGTTTGGTTGCCTAATATTAACAGTGATGAAATATCTCCATCAGTCTTTTGATGGTAAGTTTACGTTTGGCTTTTATCTCTGAAATGCAGAATTGAAATGTAACTTTACAATTAGCCTCATTGTTTAACATTAGTTAATTCCTTGGATAACATAAACTAACAATGAGCAATATATTTCTTACAACATTTATTATCTGTGTCAATGTCAAATACAACTGTTCAGTAAAAATACAACTGTTCATAGCTTATTCATATTAGTTCAAGGTGCATTTACTAATAATAACAGATACAGCTTTTTTAAAATAATGTGTTAGTAAGTGCTGAAATTAACTTGAACTAACAATGAACAATACTTCCATTGCATTAGCTGATTTAACTAATGTAGTTAACTAATGATAATTAATTATAACTGATCCTTATTGTGAAGTGTTACTGAGTTTGCACAGAGGGATGACTATAATTACATACTTGCATCAGCTTCATCTCTGACTGTCTCTCTGTCTGTCTGTCTACAGCGTCTGTCTGTCTGTCTGTCTGTCTACAGCGTCTATCTGTCTGTCTGTCTGTCTACAGCGTCTATCTGTCTGTCTGTCTGTCTACAGCGTCTATCTGTCTGTCTGTCTACAGCGTCTGTCTGTCTGTCTACAGCGTCTATCTGTCTGTCTGTCTACAGCGTCTGTCTGTCTGTCTGTCTGTCTACAGCGTCTGTCTGTCTGTCTGTCTGTCTACAGCGTCTGTCTGTCTGTCTACAGCGTCTATCTGTCTGTCTGTCTGTCTACAGCGTCTATCTGTCTGTCTGTCTACAGCGTCTATCTGTCTGTCTGTCTGTCTACAGCGTCTATCTGTCTGTCTGTCTACAGCGTCTATCTGTCTGTCTGTCTGTCTACAGCGTCTGTCTGTCTGTCTACAGCGTCTATCTGTCTGTCTGTCTACAGCGTCTATCTGTCTGTCTACAGCGTCTATCTGTCTGTCTGTCTGTCTACAGCGTCTGTCTGTCTGTCTACAGCATCTGTCTGTCTGTCTACAGCGTCTGTCTGTCTACAGCGTCTGTCTGTCTGTCTGTCTACAGCGTCTGTCTGTCTGTCTGTCTACAGCGTCTATCTGTCTACAGTGTCTATCTGTCTACAGTGTTTATCTGTCTGTCTGTCTACAGTGTCTATCTGTCTGTCTGTCTACAGCGTCTATCTGTCTGTCTACAGCGTCTATCTGTCTGTCTACAGCGTCTATCTGTCTGTCTGTCTACAGCGTCTATCTGTCTGTCTGTCTGTCTACAGCGTCTATCTGTCTGTCTGTCTACAGCGTCTATCTGTCTGTCTGTCTACAGCGTCTATCTGTCTGTCTGTCTGTCTACAGCGTCTATCTGTCTGTCTGTCTACAGCGTCTATCTGTCTACAGTGTTTATCTGTCTGTCTGTCTACAGTGTCTATCTGTCTGTCTGTCTATAGTGTTTATCTGTCTGTCTATCTACAGTGTCTATCTGTCTGTCTACAGCGTCTATCTGTCTGTCTGTCTACAGTGTCTATCTGTCTAGAGTGTCTATCTGTCTGTCTGTCTACAGTGTCTGTCTGTCTGTCTATCTGTCTGTCTATCTGTCTACAGTGTCTATCTGTCTGTCTACAATATCTGTCTGTCTACAGTGTCTGTCTGTCTCTGTGTTGGTTTGCAGTTTGTTATTTTTACAGATCTAATTTAGAAAATGTTTCAATCCTCTTATGGTCCAGCGTTGTACAAAGTGAATTAGACTGGATTATTGTGTCTCTCACTTTACTCTTTCCCAGTCTCTTTTACTCTCATATCTTTTCTTCAGTGTCTTCTCATCCGAATCAGAGCAGCTTTGTGTCACTCAGTGAGTTTCATGAGCAACTGACACTGGACAGACATTACCTGATCTCCATCTTTCATGAAGACCTTCAGTTTCCACCTCCTGTGAGACGGTTCAGTGCAGATTAAACAGGTTCAGACATTCATCATCCCTGCTGATGACCAGCAATATTAATTAAAGCTCAGTTTTACATTCAACCTTTAAGATTTTTTCTGTGACATTATTTTCAAGACTACATAAAAATTACTGCAATGACTTAAGTAAAAATCAAAGTAAAAAAAAAAATACATATATATATATTAGTGCAGTCATATCGATTAATCACGAATATATAATACATAATATATGTGTGTGTGTGTGTGTGTGTATATATATATATATATATATACACACACACACTGAACAAAATTATAAACAACACTTTTGTTTTTGCCCCCATTTTTCATAAGCTGAACTCAAAGATCTAATACTTCTTCTATGTACACAAGAGGCCTATTTCTCTCAAATATTGTTCACAAATCTGTCTAAATCTGTGTTAGTGAGCACTTCTCCTTTGCCGAGATAATCCATCAGTATCTGGTGTGACCACCATTTGCCTCACGCAGTGCAACACATCTCCTTCGCATAGAGTTGATTAGGTTGTTGATTGTGGCCTGTGGAATGTTGGTCCACTCCTCTTCAATGGCTGTGTGAAGTTGCTGGATATTGGCAGGAACTGGAACACGCTGTCGTATACGCCGATCCAGAGCATCCCAAACATGCTCAATGGGTGACATGTCCGGTAAGTATGCTGGCCATGCAAGAACTGGGATGTTTTCAGCTTCCAGGAATTGTGTACAGATCCTTGCAACATGGGACCGTGCATTATCATGCTGCAAAATTGAGGTGATGGTCGTGGATGAATGGCACAACAGTGGGCCTCAGGATCTCGTCACGGTATCTCTGTGCATTCAAAATGCCATCAATAAAATGCACCTGTGTTCGTTGTCCATAACATACGCCTGCCCATACCAGAGACCCTGATGAGGACGACGAGCATGCAGATGAGCTTCCCTGAGACGGTTTCTGACAGTTTGTGCAGAAATTCTTTGGTTATGCAAACCGATTGTTGCAGCAGCTGTCCGGGTGGCTGGTCTCAGACGATCTTGGAGGTGAAGATGCTGGATGTGGAGGTCCTGGGCTGGTGTGGTTACACGTGGTCTGCAGTTGTGAGGCCGGTTGGATGTAAGGCCAAATTCTCTGAAACGCCTTTGGAGACGGCGTTTATAATCGACGACACAATAATCATGCTGTCTAATCAGCATCTTGATATGCCACACCTGTGAGGTGGATGGATTATCTCGGATTATCTGAGGACAATTGAGAGACTCAAACACAACTATTAAAAAAGGTTCAAACATTCACTGATGCTCCAGAAGGAAACATGATGCATTAAGAGCCGGGGGGTGAAAACTTTTGAATTTGAATATCAAGGTAAATTGTACTTAATTTGTCTTCCGGGAAACATGCAAGTATCTTCTGTTGCTTCCAAAGGGCAGTACTAAGTGAAAAAAAAAAGAAAAGATATTTAAACAAACTAAGAAAAATTTCGACATCATCCTGTTCAAAAGTTTTCACCCCCTGGCTCTTAATGCATCATGTTTCCTTCTGGAGCATCAGTGAATGTTTGAACCTTTTTTAATAGTTGTGTTTGAGTGCCTCAATTTTCCTCAGTGTAAAAAGATGGATCTCAAAATCATAGTCACTGCTGGAAAGGGTTCAAATATGCAAAAATGCTTGAAAACTGAAGAATCTGCAGGACCTGGAGGATTTTTCTGAAGAATATTGGGCAGTTTAACTGCTCAGGACAAACAAGGGACTCATGAACAACCATCATAAAACAAAAAACAGTTGTAGATCATCCAGGTAACCACACAGTATTAAGGATCAATGGTTCACAAACTTTTGAACGGGATTATTTTAATAAATTCAACTTTTTTTTTTCTTGTCGACTATATATAAACATCTTTTATGTAAAATATCTTACTCAGGACAGTACTAAACAAAAAATAACATGCATTTTGTATGATCTCTCTTATTTTGTTAAAATTATTCACATTTTCCCAGATTCTGTAAGTGGTTCACATACTTTTTCTTGCAACTGTATATATACACACACACACACGTATATATATATATATATATATATATATATATATATATATATATATATATATATATATATAATGCATATATATATATACACATTTATAATATATGTACAAACTTTTATGTTAGATGCGATTAATCGCGATTAATCGATTTGACAGAACTAATGTATCACTGAATGACATTTTAGTGGGTGTTTTCTTTAAATCATGGTAAAAATGTATTATAGTCATTATTTTTTGCTCAGAAAAATATAAAATTAAACAGGATACATTCTAATGTATGGGGAAAAAAAACAAAATGTAGAGCTGTATCACACTTTTATTTTTTTTTTTGACGCTTGAAACCCCCTATTCATCTTTGACCCATATATATATGCATATTATATATTATATAATATGTAATTATATTTTATATATTATTCATTTACACCAAAATTACTCCAATGAATAGAGTAAAAGTAAAATAAAAATATAATAATGATAATTATGAATATACATCAGAATCGTCGACCATTAGGGCCGGGCAGAAGCTGATACCCGTGTTAGGGGGCTCTACAGCACCCCTTTGAATTCACTCTGAAAACTTTGTCCAAATATCATATCCTGCACGTATATGTATGAAACTCAGTACACATATAGATCTTATTGAGTTTAACATCTTTCGCACTGCAAATCATATGGTCTGCCAAACAGAAAGTCAGCTTTTCGGGGGTTTGTGAAAATCGCATGTGCGGAACTTTTTAATACTGCTTCTTGTGAATTCATGCAAAGTCGGTCAACATGTCATGACATGAAATTCATCTAAACTTAAATGATCTCATTAATGTGGCTGTTGTGGTTGGCTGCAGTAAATATGGCTTATTCAAATGACTTTGACTTAGTCCTTTTTAAATTTACCCGCTTTAAATGCATGTTGCCAGTCATGTACAGTTTCACTAAAGCCACCGGGGCTTGGACCCCAACATCGCTGCTAGCAGCTATATTTATTGTTATTTTTAATAGTTAATATTGTTACTATTATTTGATTTTGATTTCATAATACATTAATGGTCCTAAAAGCCTTGTATACATATAAAATATTTATAAAATACATATTGTAGATGGAACATTACTAGTGAGACGCATATAAATGTTAAGCAGTGTACAGTATATGTGCAGTGACTCTCGTACAGTCTGAATTCATTCTCTTCTCTCATTTTCAAACAATCATCATTGTAACTCTCCTGATCTTCATGTACAGGTACTGCATGTTTGATGAAATAATTCTACATCATTTCCTCTATAATTCTACACATCAAGCTCTAATGGTTAATCAAACACGAGTATTACATAATGAGTGTTTATGAAATCATGTCTGAACAAACCTCACATTATCTCATCTAAAAATAAAATTAGTTTCAAAACAGTGACAGATATGCATTCGATCAGGCAATTATAAAACAATGAATTATATACAATTTAAAAAATAATGTCAATATATTTATATATTTTATTAAATTCTTCCAATGTATATATTATTTTTCTGTGGCTGTGACTCATTTTAACAATAATACACATCGTGTGTTTTGAACTGAACTGTATCGCTATTTTGCAAAGAAATCTGTGTTTAATCCTCCAGTGAGGATGAACATCATGAAACAATCACTGAATATAAAAGTAACCTTAAATCACTGAGGACCTTCATCCTGAAGCTGGAAAAACTCTTTCCAAACAAGCAACTGGCATCAACAGGCCATTAAGATGCATGTGAACACAAACTAAATCACTAAATCTGTTTGAGTGAGCGCATATGTTCAGTGTGTCTCGTTGTCATCTCACTCCTTCTCCTTTTCCCTCTTTGGTTTCTCCTCCTGTTTTTGAGCACTAACAGCTCCTAATCTCTCCATTCTCTCTCTGTCTAATCCAGGCCTGACCTCAATCCAGTGATGTAATGTGTCATGTGACACAGACGGGCCACGGTTTCCACCAATCAAAGCGCTTGCAGCAAGACTACATGAGGAGACAATCGGACAAAACCTTCTTATGGGGACGCTAGAAACTGAAAACATGAACCATAGAGAATGGAAAAGCATGTGTTTGGGTTACTCTATGATCATTTTAATTGACTTCATATAAAAATAACAGGAACTAGTTTTACCACTGAATTGACCAATCAGAGAACAGCACTGGAGTATGAAGTGTTTTCTGTTGTTTTGTTGATTTCTCATGTATGGCTTTATGTATATCAATGCTGTAATTGCTAAATGAGACTATTAAAAGTCATTTTCATTAACTAAAATACTATATAAATACACTTAGGCCTAACTGTGCTTATACTGGTACTTAAACAAAAATTCGAAATGTTTCCTTGGCAACTGACTGAAATCAAGAACTAAGCTCAAGAACTGAAATTACTAAAACTGAAATAAAAATAAAATACAGCTAACAGAACAAACAAAAGTTTGCACTGACACTATCAGATGAGAACAAAACCTGAACTGATCTAAATAATGACTCTATTGTCCTTTTAGAGCTGCTTTACAGCCGAATGTGAATTTGTCTCATATTTGATAAAGTTTGCATCATTGATTCTGTTATTTTCCTGTTTATTACGGTGAAGCTGCTTTGAAACAAGTTATACTGTATAAAGTGCTATAGAAATTAAGCTGACTTGAGAACTGAACATATAAAAATAAAAACTAATTCAACATATCAGCAAATACTAATAATACTAATAATAGTATATAAATAGTACTAAAATGGCGCTCGCTAGTACATGAGCCACATTCTATTTAATTTTAAATGTCCTACACTGAAATGAAAACTAAGTGGAGAGAGAGACAGCTGTTCTTATTAAGAGTCTCTCACTCTAGGCTCCTCCTCCATCTGTCTGTAGTGCAGTGTGACCTGTGACACACATGGAGCTCACACACACACACACACACACACACACACACACACACAGGTACCAGTCTCTCAGTGAAGTTCTGTTGTAAGATTGTGTGTGTGTGTGTGTGTGTGTGTGTGTGAACAAGGTTAATCTCTATCATGCCCTACACTAAACACATGTGCACACACACTCTTACACTTAAACACAAACTACATTTTCATCTCCAGTTAGTGATGATATCCTAATGTGTGTAACTAGCAGATTTCTTAAAAGTTTTTTAGTGTGAATATGTTAGCCTTAATGTTATCAATAAGCTCTCCAAAACAATGACAAAATTCACATTTAGAGGATATAAGCTTTCAAAACTTAGTCTCTCACTTCCGCCAATATCAATTAATGATTTTGATGACATCACTCTGCACTTCAGCTTCTCATCAGATTTTCTGTCCAATCAAATTCTTTAGTATCTCTTTAGTATCTGAAGCCCCGCCCCCTACATTATAAACAGACACTGAAGCTGCGACTGAAATTCATTTGCTCACACATTTACTATTTTCTACATGGTGAATGGCACATAGTGCACTATATAGGGGATGTGGAATGATTCAGACAGTGCACTATATAGGGGATGTGGAACAAATCAGACAGTGCACTATATAGGGGATGGGGAATGATTCAGACAGTGCACTATATAGGGGATAGGGAACGATTCAGACAGTGCACTATATAGGGGATGGGGAATGATTCAGACAGTGCACTATATAGGGGATAGGGAACGATTCAGACAGTGCACTATATAGGTGATGTGGAACAATCAGACAGTGCACTATATAGGGGATGTGGAACAATCAGACAGTGCACTATATAGGGGACAGGGAACAATTCAGAGTGTAAATATGCTTTCCATTGGGGCGAATGAAGTCTGCTTTCATGTTAGTGTCACACGAACCGCCGTAGCTCCGGTCCAGAGACACGAAAGCACAGAATGGATCATGATCGAGTCGCTGCAGACTAGAAAACATATCGGACCCATTTGAATTCTGTATTTTAAAGCGATATGGAGGAGATTAGGAGGAGAAACGGTTAGAGAATTGGAGGAAACTGCGGCTTTATCAAGCTCAATGGCTCTGGCCGATCTGTGATGTAAATGAAATGCTGCTGGCTAATTTAATAAAAAGGGGAGGAGCTGATCGATATGCCCTGCCCCATCTTCCTGTTTCAGTGGAAACTACATCAACACATTGAATAATGCTGCGCCTTTCAATGCACTTCATTTGGCCTTTAAAGTTGGCATGAAAGGGAAGTTGCACTTTTTTTCTTACCCATTTGTGCCGTATATCTGAGTGAAACTGCTTCTCAAACAAGAACAAATGTAGGGCGGGGCTTGATTTTGTCTGTGGGGAATTGATTGGATGGTTGTGGTTTGCTATTGGTGGATCTCATGTGAGTGACAGGTTGCCCCACCCTCGTCATGAGAGAAGTTGCTTTAATTCTGATTCAAGATTACCAGGATCATGAATTTAACACAATCACAGATAAATCATTCATAATAAATACTGCAATATGTTCCATTTTGATTTCATGGTGACCAGCTTCAGTGGTTTACTGTAACTGGACAAACATGCAGATGTGTCTCTCTGGTCTTTTAAACACCTCAGCATCAGCGTGTGATCGTCTCGCCTGTCTGTCTCTCTGTTAATCTGCCGTGTGTCTGTCAGCAGTTTGCAGATGCAGACAGACGGATCGGACTTAAATCCCCCAGTATGACACAGATGGACAAACCACACAGACCTTGGAGAAGGTGAACACACACACACACACACACACACACACACACACACACACACACAATAACAGCCATTTGCACTGAATGACTGTGGAAGACTGGCGCTTGAGTGTGAACAAGTCATGTGAGCTCTGCTGGTTTCTGTGGAAGCGGAGATGATGGTCAGATGATGCTGCAGGTGATGATGAGTGTGTGTGTGTGTGTGTGAGTCTCACCTGTGCTCAGGCCCGACCAGCGGTTCTGCAGTGAGTCTGTGTGCGAGTCCATTAGGAAGCGAGGGGGAGGGGTTTACAGACCACGCCCACAATCATGCGCTAGTGGTAAACAAACAGAGCAAGATGAATCGCACTTTGGTAATTGTGGTTTTTATGCTCATCTTTCGTCTGGGACAGCCCAAAATCATACAGTGTGTACCAGCCATTAGATAGAATAAATTTTTTTGTAGGAGACTTTGAGCTTTGTAACTTGTCAGATCTTACACATGCACAAACAGATACATAACAGACTAAAGAAAGAGAAAACATGAAAACACATCACATGACCCCTTTAATACATTAATACAAATATAATACAACTATTATTAAAAACATGATGTATACACTCAAGCTTCCATTATTTGTTTTCCAAAATTGAGCTTGAACAGTTTTTTTTTTTTTCATAATTATGAAAAATTTCATTAGTCTTTGTCTCCCTCTGCTGGTACAACACAAACATATTCAGGCTCTATATTTTCTTTGTAACAAAACTAACTTTGAGTTTATACTGTGCCTTTATACAAATAAAATGGTTAATCTATGAACGAGAAACTGTAATTTGCTGCTCTGAAATAAAAGGTGTTTCACTGCCGCCTTCATCATGTCTGTCAGAGGATCATTGAAATCTAAATGAAGTCTTAATTTATAACAGTGAAGTCACTGTATCTTCAGTCTCTGTTGATTCTGTTGACTGTGAGTCTCTGTAGTGGATCCTTATTCACCATCAGATGATCATGAGGAGATCAGACTGTCAATCCTAAAATAAAACACAAACAGTCACATATGCAGTATGAGACATTACATCTGTCACATCTTTTCATTAGAAAACTTAGCACTGACTAGATCAGCTATATTAATTCATTCTCAGACATGATAATATTGCTTCTATCTGATGCTCAAAGTCACTTTACAAAATCAAAAGGTCATGAAAGGTCACTTTCACACAACAGACAGCTGATACAGAACCAGCAGAAATGATCATTACACTCCACTACAAATTTAATATCAGTTAATAAACAACGCAAATCTCAGATTATCACACACATAGAGACAGTTAAAGGGGAAAAGCTGAAAATAACATTAATATTATTTATACAATCAGTCACAACAATATGAGCAGAATTAAACTCATATTAAACAGAGTTTAAAGTTCAGAGACCTACAGAAGCTGAAGCTGAATTTAAGACTCATTGTCTGATGATCTCAGACAAAAAAATGTTCACACACACGTGGAGTTACTGAACCTGGTACAATTTCCTTTATTTCTAGTGAGTAAAACAGCCATTTGAACTTTAAATGAAAATATGATCATAAAATTGTTAAAAACTATTGTTACCTTAGTTCCTCCAGCTTATAATGTGGATCATCCTTCAGATCCTTCAGCAGCTTCACTCCTGAGTCTCTTAGATTATTATCATACAGACCCAGTTCTCTCAGGTGTGAGGAGGGGTTTAATCTCAGAGCTGAAGCCAGTGCAGCACAACCTTCATCTGTGACACCACACTTACTCAACCTGTAGAGAACAATGACACACTCTTCACTCTCTCAGATCAGACACACAGATCAGATCAACAGACTTCATTATTTAAAAAAGCACAGATCACCATGTTTAATGTGAGATTTACCATGTTATTTGTGTGTGTGTGTGTGTGTGTGTGAGAGGGAAAGCTTATAAAAACTTATATAACAAATTATTTATATCACATTAAATAACATGTAAAGATGATCACAGAAAAGAGATGGATGTGATGATCATTAATGATTCTTGTTCTTCATGTATCAAAGTCCTGACTAGTGTTGTCACGATACTGGAATTTATAACTTCGATACGATACCTTGAAAAGACTCGATATTCGATAACATTTTCGACACCACAGGGAAAAACACTGTATATACTGTCATATTTTTAATATTATTTCTTTTTTGTCCATCTATTGAAAGTCTAGTCAATCAAAAATTTCTCCTGAAGTAATGACTTTATATGGTAAAGATTTTAAGCTTTTTAATATACAAACCCGATTCCAAAAAAGTTGGGACACTGTACAAATTGTGAATAAAAAAGGAATGCAATGATGTGGAAGTTTCAAATTTCAATATTTTATTCAGAATACAACATAGATGACATATCAAATGTTTAAACTGAGAAAATGTATAATTTTAAGGGAAAAATAAGTTGATTTTAAATTTCATGGCATCAACACATCTCAAAAAAGTTGGGACAAGGCCATGTTTACCACTGTGTGGCATCCCCTCTTCTTTTTATAACAGTCTGCAAACGTCTGGGGACTGAGGAGACAAGTTGCTCAAGTTTAGGAATAGGAATGTTGTCCCATTCTTGTCTAATACAGGCTTCTAGTTGCTCAACTGTCTTAGGTCTTCTTTGTCACATCTTCCTCTTTATGATGCGCCAAATGTTTTCTATGGGTGAAAGATCTGGACTGCAGGCTGGCCATTTCAGTACCCGGATCCTTCTTCTACGCAGCCATGATGTTGTAATTGATGCAGTATGTGGTCTGGCATTGTCATATTGGAAAATGCAAGGTCTTCCCTGAAAGAGACAACGTCTGGATGGGAGCATATGTTGTTCTAGAACTTGGATATACCTTTCAGCATTGATGGTGCCTTTCCAGATGTGTAAGCTGCCCATGCCACACGCACTCATGCAACCCCATACCATCAGAGATGCAGGCTTCTGAACTGAGCGCTGATAACAACTTGGGTTGTCCTTGTCCTCTTTAGTCCGGATGACATTTTGATTCGTCTGACCACAGAACAGTTTTCCACTTTGCCATAGTCCATTTTAAATGAGCCTTGGCCCAGAGAAAACGCCTGCGCTTCTGGATCATGTTTAGATATGGCTTCTTTTTTGACCTATAGAGTTTTAGCCGGCAACGGCGAATGGCACGGTGGATTGTGTTCACTGACAATGTTTTCTGGAAGTATTCCTGAGCCCATGTTGTGACTTCCATTACAGTAGCATTCCTGTATGTGATGCAGTGCCGTCTAAGGGCCCGAAGATCACGGGCATCCAGTATGGTTTTCCGGCCTTGACCCTTACGCACAGAGATTGTTCCAGATTCTCTGAATCTTTGGATGATATTATGCACTGTAGATGATGATAACTTCAAACTCTTTGCAATTTTTCTCTGAGAAACTCCTTTCTGATATTGCTCCACTATTTTTCGCCGCAGCATTGGGGGAATTGGTGATCCTCTGCCCATCTTGACTTCTGAGAGACACTGCCACTCTGAGAGGCTCTTTTTATACCCAATCATGTTGCCAATTGACCTAATAAGTTGCAAATTGGTCCTCCAGCTGTTCCTTATATGTACATTTAACTTTTCCGGCCTCTTATTGCTACCTGTCCCAACTTTTTTGGAATGTGTAGCTCTCATGAAATCCAAAATGAGCCAATATTTGGCATGACATTTCAAAATGTCTCACTTTCAACATTTGATATGTTATCTATATTCTATTGTGACTAAAATATAAGTTTATGAGATTTGTAAATTATTACATTCCTTTTTTATTCACAATTTGTACAGTGTCCCAACTTTTTTGGAATCGGGTTTGTAATTAGATTTTTGTGATAAACGTGGGATACGTGAATAATATGATAAAATATGATAAAAAATATGATATATATATATATATATATATACACACACACACACGCATATTAATATTTATATATATATTAATATATGCCATTTTTTATACATATACATACACCCTTTTATATACAAATATAGTGAGTAATAATGGCAGTGTTCTGATACTGATCCTAATGGAAAGTGGCCTATGGTTACCTCTTCAGTACCAGGTGAAAATACACATTCTGACTAACTTTTGATGTTACTGAAACATACTGTTTGCTGCATGTACTCCATAAAAAGGCCATATCATTTTTTTTTCTCCTGTGGTCCAATTACAATGTCTTTTCCCCCAGAATCATTCATAATTTAGCTTTTCATGACTATGTTCACCTTCTCTGACTCTTACAGGACATCCTTCAAAGACCTCTATAATAATATCTTCTTTGCCTTTGAAAGTTATCGTTATCATTGGATCTTTTGTCATTTAGGAATGGATTAGTATCTGAATGGATGGGCTTAGATAATCATTGTGAAAAAGGTTTTGCTAATGAGTTTCATTAGAAAGTCTTTCTGGACTAGAGGGAGTTTTGAAAGTTGCAATATGTTTTCGTACTCAAAGATGGAAGAAATTTTCATAATATAAGCCTTCATATTCAAAACAATATCTTACACACACAGCACAAGCTTGATTTCAAATGGTAAATTGAATTAAAACAGACAAGTAAATAGTAATGAAATAAGAACAAATAAACAAAATAACAAAAGCACAAATAAATACAATAGAATAAAGATACAAATGAAATGGACTGCTTTATTTTTTCAGGTAGGTCTAACAGTAGTATTCAGGTAAGAAACTGACAACACTAGATTGAGTGTGTTTAAAGTAAAGAGTGTTAAATGTTGATCGTATCTCCTTACTGAGGAGCAGCTCATGTGTTCAATCATTTACAGATCAATCACTCAATCACCTCAACTCAACAAACACTTGAACATAGAAAAATATTATTTCTACACTTCATTTAGGCCTGGGACACACTAGACGATTTTCAAATCTTAACCGATTTTAAACTGTGGGAGAACACAGACATAATGACAGTTTCAACCGATTTTTAACATTATAATCCTATACATTAATACAATAATATAACAGCACAATTTACTTCCCTCAAACAACTCAGTAGCTATTATTAGTATTATTATAATGATTGTTTTTGTTTTTGTTGTTACATTTAATGTATTGTCACACTTTAAAATGTGAAATATATGATCAGAAAACTAAACACATTTATCGTCGTCAGGCTTTTATTTGTGTTTAATGGATAAAACAGCGGAGCTGCGCTCTCAGGTTTATGGCTGCTGTAAATCTGACCTGCCACAAGATGGCGCTGTTTTCGACACTCTTGATGCTTTGAAACTTTTCCCGAAACATTTAGAAAAAAAAAGCTTCAAAGATTTAAGAGGCTTCATTTATCCATCCCTACTCAATAGTTTTAGGCCTTTTTGCAAATGTTCCCATCGAATTTAGCTGGTTTAGAGCGTTTACTCATTTTGAGCCTGTTTTTAAACATGAACTATCTGTAATGTCATTTTTCATGTGTGGAAAAAGCAACGAAACTAAACTAGCCAATCAGATTTCTTTTCACCCATATCCGTGGGGGACCAACCATGCACGTGCACACACACACACACACACACACACACACACACTTGACTTTACAACACACAAACGCACCTTTATTTATTCTCATTATCTCTTGCTTTCTTAATATGTCACATGTACACAGATAGATTTTAATAATCAATTTTAAAAATAAGTAAAAAAAATAAATAAAATCAAATCGACATTAATTAGTGCCCTCTCATGGTAGGCACAGGGAGTGCATACAGCTGTACGGCTGCAGGCGTCACTGCACTAGATTCAGGGTAAAGACTAGAAGGGATACAGCTACGGCCACTGGACATTTTAATATTTATTTAATTTAATAACTGTATTTGCAGTATTGTAAGGGTAGGTTTAGGGTTGGGGGTAGGTGTAGTCGTTAATAAAATACAATCTGATAATTAGCAAATTAATTTACTGTTATTTTATTATGAAATTTTGCCTCACTCCCGGCCGTTGCTGTATCCCTCAGAGATAGAGTACCTCAGGGATGACGTGTATTTGTAGGCAAAACCCGGAAGTGAGTTAGTATTTTAGGACTTCCGGTTCCATCGCCCCGAAGTCAATGGGTTTTTTGAATGGGTTTTTGCTAAATCGCCTGAAATAAGGTCTGTGGTTAACAAAGCCTCTAAATATTTTCATGTTTTGATCTATGACATAAAACACACCAGTTATAACCCGCTTGTGATTTTTTTAAACCTTTATTGTGTCTTAAAAACGGCGGTTGCTAACAAATTGCTAAAAGGGACTACTTCCTTTGGCGGGGACTTTAAACGTCTACGGTGTACATTTTAGGACTTCCTCACACCTCAGTCATACAACAAAACCTCAGACTAAAAGGCTTCAGGTCTCAGGAAAAACGACGTCAGGTCTCGTACAATTAGGCATCTAACGAAACAGCCTCAGACGAAAAGGCATCAGGTTTTTTTTTTTTTTTTTTTTGTATAGCCTAACTTTCTATTGGCTTTTATCCCATCATAATGCCGTCCTTCAGTTGTCTTTTTCTTTACTGTTACTATTCCCAAATTGATGTAAGATGTGTGTGTGCATGTTAATTATGTAGAATCTATCTGTTGATGGTATTCATGTAGGCTATTTAAAAGAAAAGAAAAGAACAGAAAAGAACATGCCGATTTTCACATTTGTCTGCAGAAAAACAGCAACAAGCTAAATGAAAATGTAAAATGTGACTCTTCCATCCAGTTAGTGGTATTCTGTTTTTATCGTTATTTTTATTTTTTATGCATTCCATTTTTATTCTTATGTATTTGTTCCTTTTTATGTAAAGCACTTTGAATTACCATTGTGTATGAAATGTGCTAAATAAAATTGCCTTGCCTAATCGACTCTCTGACAGTAACAAAAGAAATAAAGCCGTTTCCTTGTAACCTCTGTACACAAAGCAGCTGTGCTTATAACAACGCATTCAAATAGCTCGAAAGATTTTTTACCTCTCTTTAAATGAAAAATGAGCCATGGTTTTACTACAAATAAAACAAAATGGTTATTGTAGTTAACCATGGTATAACACAAATTAACCATGGTTTTGCTACACTATAGTTTATGGTATTTGTAGTAAAATTATTGTTATACAAATAGTAGTCTATCAATCTGACAAAAAAAAAAAATCATAGTTACACACTTTTAACCATGGTTAATTTTCGTATGTGTTCACGATAGTCTGCAATGCAAGCTATTTGCAATATGTTATTTTGCTAACTTTTTATACATGCAAATAAAACTAGTGAATAATACAAATTTACAAAATAATCTCAGTGGGATATGTTTTATACAACTTAGTGTAACATTTAACAGAAAACTGCATGCACGTGACATCACATTGAGGCGGGGCAATTCGCTTCTTTCTAAGTCCGTTTCGTCTGATGCCTTTATGTCTGATGCCTTTTAGTCTGAGTCCTTTTTCATTGAAAATCATTTCACTGTATGTAATTCACACATTCATGCCAGAATTCTTAATTAATATTCAAAGTATTCACACTGTCAAACCGTTACTGTTTACGATTGATTAAATGTTTAACATCATTAAATTTCTTTAAGGCAGTTACCGCACATTCATTCATCTATTTTAAAACTGCTCTTACGAAAATTAACCACGGTTTTACTACAAATAAAACTAAAAAACATGGTTATTATAGTTAAACCATGGTAACCACAAATTAACCATGGTCTTGCTAACCATATTTTAACCATGGTATTTTGTAGTAAAACGGTGGTAATACAAATGGTAATCAATCTGCGAAAAAACATGGTTACTACACTTTTACTATAATAAAACCATGGTTAATTTTCATTAAGGGTGTTTATCAGTCAAATTCACTTATAAATGTAAATTCAACAGGTAAGAAATATGATCAGTAAGAGAAAAACACAGTTGATGAGAAGACGAGCACTGGACTGCGACAGGTTAGATGGGAAATAAATTTATTTGGAAGGAAACATTTCAGCAAGTTGAAGATATGAGATGTAAACATTCTCAGTTTGGAAATGCATCTACTACATGAACGTACTCCAGCGTCCGCATATCAGTTTAAAAGAAGAAGAAGAAGGACCTTCATCCCGCCGTATCAGTCTCACCCATGCTCTCCTCAATTCTTGTTGTGTCGAGAAATCGTGAAAACTGAGGCGAGGATGTCGTTGTTTAGAATTAGAGCAGCTGGATCGCTGCAGTAACACCGGCGAGAGGATTCAGACATTAGTTTTGACTGAGTTGCGATGGGACCGGAAGTAGCAATACACTGCTTCACTTAC
This sequence comes from Mylopharyngodon piceus, assembly GCA_039654765.1. Taxonomy (NCBI): domain Eukaryota; kingdom Metazoa; phylum Chordata; class Actinopteri; order Cypriniformes; family Xenocyprididae; genus Mylopharyngodon; species Mylopharyngodon piceus. The sequence goes on along the minus strand of JBCHWC010000149.1, from coordinate 19,176 downwards.
CGGATATAGGAAGTGTGATAAAGGTCTATTGCAGTTTTCCCCTTTCAACAGGGTTCACGTGTGATTTATCAAACATTCATATGCTGGCATCATATCCTATCGTATGTGATCGTATGATCGTATGTTGATAAATGTGGCGGCTGAAAACACTCGTCATTTAAATATCACGCCCCTAAAAATTCACGGTTTAGAAGCCTCGCCCCTACAGTTTACGACACGGAGAAACGTAACCCGGCCAAGAAGAGGAAGTAATCTCATGAAAGAGAAATTGACCCAAAAACACCCGTTAACCTTGTAATTGCAACCAATTACATTAATTTATATGTATATTTAATAGCGGTAAATAAAACAAAACATCCATAGACCTATTGTAGTTCCTTCCACAACAAATCATTTAAGTTACGGTATTCAACAGAACAAGAATGAAAAAGAAGCTATAAAATTATATATTAAACTATAAAATAAAACATAAATTATATGGTCGTAGTGGCATTCATTATAAACAACAAAAGTCAAGCCAAAATTATTTTTTAAAGGCTAAAGTGAAACTGATGTGCTCACCTCTCTCATTTGGCAAGAATCCAAATATGTTTCAATATTTGCATGGAACATTTTGGTTGCTAAATTATTATTCATTATCAGGGTTCCCACTCTTTTTCAGAGATAATTTTCCAGGACTTTTCCAGGACATTTCAAATTTTATTACGACGGGAATAAAATACAAGGATAACAGATTCATAGCCTAAAGTAATATTCCTCTTTCCAAAAGTCTTAAAAAAAACTTTATAGTTTGTTTAAATTTTGTTTTTATTTACTATATTATTGGCAGTATTCAGTTGTTGTACTTCATTGTCTTTTCCTTTTTGTAAAGCACACTTTCTATATTAATCTTAAATTGTTATAATGTATCCATATAATAAAAAACTATGAAATAAAATTATATAAACAATCATTAGTAATAATCTAGTGTATTAATATAATATCAACAAGATATCACAATTTAAATAATGCTATGAGTTTAATGTTTTAAAATAAATACAATTTTGAATGGTAAAAATGAAAGATATTTAAAATTAAACTAACACCGCCAGTAGGAGGCAGCAAATGACGGACTTAATAAGTGAGTCATTGGAGTCAATCTTTCAATCGATTCGTTCAAAAAGCTCGTTCATTTACAAACTAAGCAAATGACGCTCTTTATGAATGGGTCACTGAATCACATTTCAAACGATTCGCTCAAAATTGTAGATTCATTCTGAAACACTTCTGTGAGTTGCTAAGAAACGTTCTGCATTGGTTTTGGTTGGAGCTATTTTAGTTGGTGAAACAGACAATATTTCCTCCCCTTATATTAACTCAATTAGTGAACTTGCAGAAAATCAAAATCACATTTGCCTGCACCTCGTGTTCACAACACTAGTCTGTGCTGCGCGAGGAGTGAATGAATCGCTGAATGTGTGATTCGTGGTGCATCGCGTCAGCGTCTCATTATGACATCCTATATCACTCAGAACTAAATAAAACTAGGGGGATTACGTAAAAGAATTACTATGAAAAACAACTTGTCATGGAGATGCAAGAAGTTTCAACATTTCTAAAACAAAATAAAAAGAATACATATCAATTTGCTACCCTTTTTTGGACCAATGCTGCCATCCATGCAGTAGTTTGCTGTGCCCACCCCTTCCATATACTGTATCAAAATAATTAGTTTGCAAGAACAAATATTATCAAGGTTAACAAGGTACCTACATTCACTGAAAACATTTGAGCACTTAATTCCTCCTGCAACCGTCAACACAAGACAGCGTCAGTACGCCACAGAATACTTCTGTCACGTGTCAAAACTCAGCGGTTCAGAACATAGCGCTTTCTGCTACTAACGTTAATCGTTTCGGAGCAATTGTAAACTGTTTTTCTTCATTGAACAAGAATTTTTTTTTTTTAAAGAAAGATTTTTCCAGTACAACCAGATTTTTCCAGGACATTTTTTTTTTTCTCATTTTCCATGTTTTCCAGGGCTGGAAAATTGGTCATTATTTTTCCAGGATTTCCAGGTTTTCCAGGACGCGTGGGAACCCTGTGTTCCAATATCCACGTAAAACAGCATCCTTCACATGCACAAAAATGTGTGTGGTTGGGCGCTGATTTACAGCGGATCATTTCATTTGAGCAGTGTAACTGTTATGTTTGTCTGACTGCATTTTAGTTTGATGATGAATGGCTGAAATGTCAAGTTATAAACGATAGAACTGATGTTGTGTGTGTGCGAGGCGCCTGCGCGATCATTGGATTTAATAAAGATATTATAAAAACCAAATACAAAGCCTGGCATGAGATAGTTAATTCAAGTGCACAGTGGAAGTGATAAAAATATGAAAGCGCTGTGTTCATTCAATTTAATTTTTTTTACAATACACGCTTGTTTCATGTCATACTTTTAACAGGCTTATTTCGATTACTAAAAATACACATCGGTACTTCCTCATCCTCAGTTAACATGAAATCATCCATTGTGTTTGAGTTCAGCAGATGACTTAAAGGAACACTCCACTTTTTTTGAAAATAGGCTGATTTTCCAACTCCCCTAGAGTTAAACAGTTGAGTTTTACCGTTTTCGAATCCATTCAGCCGATCTCCGGTTCTGGCGGTACCACTTTTAGCATAGCTTAGCATAGTTCATTGAATCTGATTAGACCGTTAGCATCTCGCTTAAAAATGACCAAAGAGTTTCGATATTTTTCCTATTTAAAACTTGACTCTTCTGTAGTTAAATCGTGTACTAAGACTGACAGAAAATGAAAAGTTGCGATTTTCTAGGCCGATATGGCTAGGAACTATACTCTCATTCCGGCGTAATAATCAAGGAACTTTGCTGCCGTTCCATGGGTGCAGCAGGCGCAATGATATTACACTTACTTGCACAGGGAGCGTGCCTTGCAACCATGGAGACGTTTGTGAGAGGCGCTGCGTAATATCATTGCGCCTGCTGCACCCATGGTACGGCAGCAAAGTGGAGTGTTCCTTTAAGGGACCTGTTTTGATCCCTTCATTTTTTTTAGGGCTAAATGATTACTAAGGACTTTGTTGCAATGCATAACAGATCTTAAGGGAACACTTAAGCAATTAAGGGAAATACTTAGTGACAGCCTTAAGGTTTTTTTCTTGCAACCCATGTTTCACTAAGGGTACCCTTAACCTTATAACTAAGGGTTTTCTTAACTTAAGGGCTTTCATGCAACCGGGCCCAGACTAGCACTCCTCAAATTCATCTGAAAGATCCACATTTACTGCCTGAGAAATGTCTTCTTTTAATCAATAATTACAATTAGAATAATAAGACACTATATAGAGCTGTTACCAAACAATTGAAATCACTAACAACAAAATTCATCTTTACATTGCAGAGGTTGAACAGAAGTTGCATCTGAATTGGTACAATTACAAATGCATAAATAATGTGGAGAATAATGTTTTAAAAATAAAATTTTGTTTATTGAACATTTGTATAAAAGAAAATCAATATCACGTTTGCAATTGTGCTCATATTTGTGAAAACAGACCTCTTTCCTGTGATATTGCTTAATTATATCATATGTTATATTATAAATATCAAGATGTTATACAAGTACTTTTTTGCAATCACATCTTGAATTTTGTGGGCATTTTTATTAATTTTGGTGACATTTTTGACACGATCCCTTGTTGATTTCTGACCCGGCACAACAGTAACAAAATAAATGAAATTAGAAATAAGCTACTGATTGCATTTGAAGCAGTAAGTTTTACATCCAATCAAATTAATGATGTTAACAAAGAAATCAGACAATGCAATGGCAATTTAGCGATATCCCCGCAGGTGTGGTCTTGAAATAAAATCCCGAGTCCTTTTAGTCTGAGACCAAGACAAGACCGAGACCTTCAAAAACTGATCTTAAGACCGGTTTCGAGTACTACAACACTAGCTGCAAGTTCACGCTAACTCAAAAAATTTGATCGTAGACCGCTCACGTCCATATTGATAAATGGCAAGTTTTGTGTGGAAACAGCCATACGCACCGTTTTCTGTCGCATGTTCGTTTCATAAATGAGGCCCAATGTGTGCCATTTCATCAGATTTGTAAGATAAATCATTTATTAACCTACACCAACACAGGAGAATACGTCAATATCTTTGAAATATGTGAACTGTTCATCACGATTTCAAAATAAAAGTTTAATCTCTGAGTTGAGTTTGCATGTTTTGATATCCACATATTCTTGTTCAAGAAATTACAGTGGCTGTAGCATTTCTGTCATAAAGAAGTTGCCAAATATTAAACATTAAGTTAACATTTAAAATAATGTCGTTTGGACAATATTAAATAGAGATTTGATCTGATGTAAAGTGGGACAACAACAATCATCAGGCCGTTGGCGCCCTCTGCAGGCATTTGTTATAATACATAATATAATTGTTTATACAATGTATATTATATTATGCATTTTAAAAGTGTTGTTTTATAAAACCATATGATTACTTGCTTTTGATCCAGATATTATTGCCCCATTGTTATTATATTTGTATTTTAAGTCATGTTAAAGGCCATTGTTTGCTTAGGTCTATTTTTATTATCACAAAAAATATCCGGTTACTTGATTAATTGTGAAAATAATCGACCAATTACTTGATCACCAAAATAATTGTTAGTGACAGCCCTAAATGTAATAATAGTTTAATTCCCCTATTCCATTTTGTTACTTTATGAATAAATGAAATTATAAAATTCAGTGACTCAGTGAGAGTCACATATGATCTTACCACAGTTTCTCCAGTTTACAGTAAGGATTCTCCAGTACAGCAGAGACTATTTTCACTCCTGAGTCTCCTAGATTATTCCTAGACAGATACAGTTCTCTCAGGTGTGAGGGGTTTGATCTCAGAGCTGAAGCCAGAGCAGCACAACCTTCATCTGTGACGCCACACTGCCTCAACCTGTAGAGAACAATGACACACTCTTCACTCTCTCAGATCAACAGAGACTTCATTATCAAAGAGAAACCAATAACATAAACTCAAATCACCATGTTAGATGATCTTGGTCTTTGTCACAGAGCACAAAACATTATCATAACACACCTGCAGTCAAATTCAAGCAGGAATAATACATATATTTACATGTATGATCATAATTTGTGCAATATCTCTTTTTTTAAACAATTAATTAAATATGTCAGTGAGTTTTACTGTTATTCTAAGAGATTATATAAAAACTGATACAACAAATTAAAACTGTATATCACAAAAATCTAGAAAAATTGTAACAGGAGAGGTTAATGTAATGAATATTAAAGAGTCATGAAACCCCTCTCTTTCAGCTCAAGTCTACCTCACAATCATCTTAAATGTGTGTGATCAGATAGAGATAATAAGAGCAGGAAAATCTGGTCACGCCCCCATTATTTAAAAAATATATATTTATTTGATCACATTTAAAGATATTTCACATATTGTAGTAATACATACTATTGTCCTGCAGCATTTAATAATCATGATATTAATTGATATATTATATTATATAAAAGTATTCATATAATACTTTATAAATAAATAAATAAAGTTAATATTAAATTACCTGCCAAGTCTGGAAACAATTATTAATTGTTTTGAAATAAATCTCTTTTGCTCACCAAGGCTGCATTTATTTGATCAAAAATGCATTTATCAAATATATTACATTCATTCAATAGAAATATTTTGTAACATTTTAAATGTCTTCACTCTTCTCACTTTTTATCACTTTAATGTATGATGAATTATAGTATAAATTTCTCTTTTTTAAATCTTACCACAAATGTTTGAATGGTATCATTGTTTCCACAAAAATGTTTGGCAGCAAAAACTGCTTTTTAACATTGATAATAATAAATAGTGAATGTTTCTTGAGCAGCAAATCAGCATTTCTGAAGGATCATGTGACACTTAAACTTCTCTTTGTAAACAACAACAGAATTATAAACGATTCTAATGACGAATGTTGCGTTCCCAAATGCAAATTAAAGCGTCACAAACGCAGCAGCATTTACAGTGAATCGACACTGAAAACACAGTACTGTTACAGCAAACATGCAGCGCGTCAGACTATAGCCTATATTTATGTAATTACATCACAACCGTTGTTAATTTTATGACAGTACTATGTAATCTCAAATTCTCACCAACGTTCATAAAAAAGTTACCAGTGAGTAACAAGTTTCAGCGCTGATTCTACTCGCATTTGGTGCTTTGAACCATTTGAACCCTTTTGGAACCGCGTTGGAACCCTCTAAAAACGCATGGAAAACGCGTCCGCGCCGCTTTCTCCTTTCCAAAGCGCTCCGGTGGCGTCTGCCGTTACTAAGCAACCATGAGCTGCGCTCTCCATGACGACGCAGTAGTTTTAAGCAAAGGATATACGGATTTCCAGCACCGAAAATCACTTGCAGTAGCTCTGCTACTAGATTTATTTAAAAATGTGTATCCGTGTACAGCTCTGATCAGATATTCCTCCATCTTGGCTGATCTTTGTCCTGCAGATGGCGCCGCGCAGTGCTCTGTGGACCATTCCGTCCCTGACGTATTAGGGGCCATTCACATATCGCGTCTAAAAACGCGTGGAAAGCGCGGCCGCACCGCTTTCTCCTTCTTTCCAAAGCGCTTCCGCTCCCGTGGCGTCTGTCGTTGCTATGCAACCATGAACCGCGCTCTAGGAAGTTTCAGCAAAGGATAAATTGATTTCTAGCCCTTGCATTAGCTTTACTACTAGATATATTTATGGAGATGAGAAATAAAAACCACCTTGTACAGCTATGATCAGCTGTTCGGCTGACCTTTCGATGTTTTGATACGGAAAGGCTGAAGCTGATCGGTTGGTTCTTGTCACATGACCTGCGGTGCTCTTGCTGCATTCTGAAAAGTTGAGAATTTTTCATCTCGATGCGTCTGGAAAACGTGATGTGAACGGCCCCTTAGAAAACATAACCTTTTCGCAGTTTATTTAGTTAACTGCTTAAGGCATTTCGCAATTTGAATCATCAAGCAGTAACCAGCATAACCCTGAACCGAGACCACACACCTGTTGATTGTAGGAACGATTTCACAGCGAGACGAGATCTCACAGAGACTCACGAGATCAAACGAGACTTGAGAAGAAAAACAAATGGAGGACAATCAACGTTGTCAGCTGACTCTCCTGCCACGTGTTGTTTTAATGAATGTAATTAGGACTTTCATGATTCCTGGTTTAAATTTGAGTACTTGATTTAAAAAAATCGTCAATAGACCCTTTTCACATTTCCGTGTTTCTCAGAAGCAGAAGTCGTCATAATTGGGTAAACTTTTATAGCGGTGAATGAGAGACTACATTAAATATATTTTTTGTGTTTCTATTTGCGCAAATAGCAAAAGAAAAACTTTTACAAACTTCAAAAAGAGGGAAAAAATAGAGCACGATTGATAACAGAAGTCAGAAGAGAGAAAGATGTCATTTTTACCGTCACTCCCATAGCCGCTCTATTAGAAACACCCTCACAGCAGCGGTAACTAGTTTTTTGTAATTTAATGCAAATGTAATATAATACTAAATATATTGTTATAAATGTACATAAATTTTAAAAATGATAGTATAAAAAAAAACTTTGCAGGATTTACAATATTGATGACCTTTAAACGCGTCATCACAGTTTGTGACAAGGATCAACAGACCTTTATCACAGCTATAGAGACAGAGCGACACGCGTCATAATCTGAAAACCACGCCCACCGGGGGGGAAAACAATCCAACCATCTCCATAGAGTACCTCAAGGATGACGTGTTTTTGTAGGCAAAACCCGGAAGCGAGTTAGCATTTTAGGACTTCCAGTTCCATCGCCTCGAAGTCAATGGGTTTTTTGAATGGGTTTTTGCTAAATCGCCTGAAATAAGGTCTGTGGTTAAAGCCTCTAAATATTTTCACGTTTTATCTATGACATAAAACACACCAGTTATAACCCACTTGTGATTTTTTAAACCTTTATTGTGTCTTAAAAACGGTGGTTGCTAACAAATTGCTAAAAGGGACTACTTCCTTTGGCGGGGACTTTAGATGTCATCATGACAAACAGGACATTTGGACAGCATTTCTCATGAAAAAGTGGATAAGTATTCATACACAGCGCAGATCATAATCAGCGAGCATGTTTTTAAATAAAGTTGTTTTTTAAATAAAGTTTGAGGAAGCTTGGTGGTGCTGACGTTGATCCGCGACCATGGTGTGTTGTAGTCCGTTTATAGCCTACTGTTAGCTTTTTATATCTGACGACTTTATTTAGGCTTCAAAATGTATAAATGTTGTGTTAACTTGTAAAGATCATCTTGATAGACAAAACGTGTAAGTGTCATAACCCTTTGTTAAACACAGAGCTTATTTTTCACGATTTTCCAAAAGTCTATGGGAAAAATGCATTGGCTTTCGATCGAGGGAACCCGTGCGCCGCTAACTTCCGGGTTGACCTACAAAAACACGTCATCCCTGAGGTACTCCATTGACTTTGTATTGCGTGAGGCTGCCTCCTTGTCATTTCTGACTTATAACAAAAAACAGAACAATGTCTAAAAGCTGCTATATGACAAGGTGTACAGAAAACAAGTTAAAAAAAACCCAGAACCAAAAACCCTTAAGTTTTTATAAGCTGTCGACCCAAAAAATGAGCGTTTAAGGACTAAAAAGTGGATACAGGCGATTGAGACAGAGCGCGACATGTCATATTACTATCAGAACTACACCCACTGGAGGGGAACGTAATCAGCGACAGGAAATATAATATATAAAACTGACATTTGGATATTTGACTTAACAGTGACTAAATGTTTACTGCACACGTAGGCTTACTGAGGCATACTGAGTGTCAGGATCCCAAAATTGACCCATTCTTCCTGCTGATGCTTTATTGCCTGTATCCACTTTTGTCTCCTTAAAGGCTGGCTTTTACGGTTCGGTAGCTTATAAAAACTTAGTTCTGGGTTTGGTTTTTTAGCTTGTTTTCTGTACACCTTTTCACACAGCAGCTTTAAGACATTGTTCTGTTTTTGTTATAAGTCAGAAATGACAAGGAGGCAGCCTCACGCAATACAAAGTCAATGGAGACGGTTGGATCGTTTTCCCCCCGGTGTGGGCGTGGCCTAAATGCGCTCTGTCTCTGTAGAGGGTGTGCACGTGACGTCACTGTCGACCGTTATGACTGCGGTTACGCCCACTGAGTGGCAAAAACACTGAGTGGCAGCATTGATTTTCAGCGTGAATGCTGTGAAAAACACACAAAACTCATCCAAAACGATAAAGAGCTTTGCGATTGACTGTACAAATAGCGTAATCGTTTGTTTTACTCGTGTTTTCGCAGTTTCCCCTATTAAATCCAGTCATGCAGCAGGTTCTTTTACCACTCAGTTATGGAAGGCCAACAGGGCCAAAACGTGTGAAACTGACGTGTAAACACGTAATTACGCATTAACACGTCATTTACGCGTTAACACGTCATTTACGTGAAATTACGTGATAACGCAATTTCAATGACTGACATATTGGACACCATATTGGACCATGGAGCTTTAGCACCACCTACTGGTGAGGCACCCTTGCTTAAATGCACAAAACCAACATAAAGGCTTGTAAATTGCAGTTTTAATGTGAAATATATTTTGAACAATGTCTTTTTAGAGCATAAGTAGGCTACAAATACATAATTACAGTATAACTACAAATCAAGTATTTTTTTTAATGGGCCTATTTATTTAGAGGTTAACTATAACTGTTCAACCCCTGAAAGCCATGGCCATTTTCACAATCACAATAGAAATTGTGTAAGGATAATTAATTGTGTGAAATAATTAAATAAAACAGTATTTACATGTACACTTACACTGTAGCATATTTCTAAAACCTAAATTGTTTACTGACATCAAAAAGTAAATCAATATTCTGTTTTTATAACTCAACCCCTATGCACTAATATTTATCATCCTTATATCACCCTTAAGCACTATGAATCTGAGATAGCTTTGTGCATTATTCTGCAGTGTTTTTCAAAGTTCAGTGCATTCATTAGGCTAAGACACGTGACACCTTTTTCAAACGTAATAACAAATAGCACTGTATTTTGTTTTTTCAAGGACTGTAACTGCTTTCAGGTGCTGAGGTGTGTGTGCGTACATATATATATATATATATATTATATATAATAAACAAGAAAAGAAGTGGTTCTTATAGATCTGTTCCTTTTGTGACAATTCTACTGTTTGAAATAAACATACACAACAACTTGTAGATGTATTTCAAAATATATATATTAAAAAAGATACTGATAAAACAAAAAATATATTATAAAAAAAAAATTTTTTTACAACAAAATAAAGGCAATAGAAGACAGAATAAGCATGGATGTATAGGAAACAACTCAAGTATGCATTCCCTCTCCAGCGATTTTCTCGAGCATCTATTCCCCATTGTGTCTTCATGTCGTTCCTGTGTGTAGGCTAAAAACATCGTTCAATTGTTCACCTTATTATTCTGTCTCTGAGTCTGAGTTCCGTAACAATTAGCCTACACTCTGACTCTGATGAAGCTGCGTCTTCATTTATTGCAGGGTGATCTTGCTGAAAGGTTTGGGGTTTCAAAACCTGGTGTTGTGATAAATTCATAACTGCAAATTCAGAATTTCTGGAATACCTTCATCCAGGTGATGAAGTAATTGCAGACAGAGGCTTCACCATAACCGATCTCCTCTATGAAAGGAAGGTGAAACTTGTCATTCCAGCATTCACCAAGAGAGACCTTCACCTTGTTTCGCTCTATTTCGCCAACGAAAACAGTTCCAAACAAAGTCCACAGAATTATTTTGTGTCTCTGAGGAACAATTCCTGAATGAATCAGCCGCTTGAATGAATGAATCGGTTGAATCTCAATGACTCACAAAGGAAGGAATTTGCTGCCACCTCCTGGCGGGTTTAAATTCACATTCTTTTCATTTTATAAATAATTTCAAATAACAGTATTTAACGTTTTATATTTTCAACATTTCAAAACATTATTTATGCATCTGTAACTGCTGTTGACTGATTCACTTTAATAAAGTTTAATCTAAAGTTATATATTATACATTAGATTACAATTTCTGTACCTTAAAATCTCCTGTTAAGCCTACATAAAAAACCCAAAAAGCACTGTTTATTTCATTTCATTCTGTTGTATTTATTCTGTTGTATATACTTGTAATTTGATTATTTGTTTCTATTCTATTACTTACTGTACTTGTCTAACAATATTTAAAATTTAAGTGAGTTAATCTAGTAGCTTTTGGTGTCATAAACTTATTTATTAAGGTTACATGTATAAAAAACAACAAAAACAATAACTAGGCTTATTTTACAGGCCCATTTTGTTTTCTTACTACTATTTTAAACAGTGTCAGCCGATGGAGGCATAGAGACCGCCTTCTGATGTTTGATTGACACCCTCTCATTAGCATGTTGTGCCAAGGAAAAATAAATATGAAGCTACATTCAAAATGAATAAACGGTTAAAAGGAAAAAAGAAAAAAAAAAAAAGTCAACTTTCAATTTAGTGTTTCCTTAAACATTTTTCTTTTTATTTCCCCCAACATTCGTTTTATTTCTTTATTTATTTATATCCTCACACATTCAATTATTTATGTAATTATTTATGCAGGAATATGTGGATTTATGTATTTATTTGCACGTTTATTTATTTATTTATATATTTATGTATAATTTTGTGGATTTATTAATGGATTTGAACAGGAGAGGTTAATGTAATGAACATTAAAGAGTCATGAAACCCCCCTATTTCTAGGGCTGGACCAGAATATTCGAATATTCGTTTGGTAGGTTGGTATTCGATTTTCAATTTTGGGATTTGAATATTCGTGTTTTTTTTTTGTTTGTTTGTTTGTTTTTTTGCACTTCTGGCATCACCCTCGTGAAACGGTTCTCATTCACGCTTGAATGTTTACACTATAAAAATCTGGTGAAATACAGTACTCTTTTTTACAATTATCTTACATAGCCTAGCCGTTTTTAATATGATGGAGAGTTTAAGGAACCCAACCTTGTTATACTTAATAAATATATTTGCTTCTTAGCCTACTAATGTGTTCCCTGCAACTGGAGTATTCTCTGTCTGAAGCGCACAACTGCATGAACTCGTATTTTGGGTTAAGCTGCGCTGCTTTGACATAGAAACAAATGTAATAGCCTTTTTACCCATTATTAAATATAGGAGCTTGTTAAAACTAAAACGTGAGATTTTACTGGGACGGCGTGTTCTTTATTTGTTACCGTTCGTTCATTTATTTTTCGTTCGTCTTTTATTTAAATAGCCTACCCTTTACTGTGTCAGTAATTACTGTGCTGCTTCTGATTTGGGAGCGATTTGTTTGTCAGAAAAATGTTAGGCTACCTTTTTAAAAGTATTGCTCTTAACAGAACTGTGTTTTATATCACTAGTGCAGTGTCCGTTCTCGAAGTATATAAGCCCTGCCCGCGTGAGGCGCGCCGCTTCCGGCTCGCGCTGTTCTGTAGTTTATTAAGTTTAATAATTCTGAACGTGTTCTCGACATAATCAAAATGCAAACAGGCAGACAGACACGCAGAGATTCCTGCTGTAACGCGTTGTCTGCGGAGCAAATAGGGATAACGTTAGCTGACTTAATTAGCTTGCGTTATTGATCCCAGACAGACTTCACGGAGGCGACTGACATTTCACAACTGGCGCTTTATTCCCCATGAAACTCGTGTAACTGTCCGTCACGAATGTTATGCCGTCCACAGCGTTACTTAATAAAGAAAATAACTTTAAATGAGCAACAGAAAAACAGAAATAACCCGCATACATGCGGTGCTCGAGTCTGTCGACACAGTTCAACCGGGAGCGCGCAGCTCTTAAAGGGGCCACACCAAATTTCTACTCGTTACACATGCCTTTAATAAAGAGAAGAATATCTTCAGCCCCTCCCGCCGAAGCTTCGAATATTCGGTGCTGATTACTACCGAGCTTCGAAGCTCAAAAAATGGTATTCGGACCAGCCCTACCTCTTTCAGCTCAAGTCTACCTCACAATCATCTTAAATGTGTGTGATCAACTAGAGATAAAAAGAGCAGGAAAATCTGGCCACGCCCCCAGAACTTCTTTTTTTAAATATATATTTTATCACATTAAAAGATATATCTTATGTTGTAATAATACATACTATTGTCCTGCAGCATTTAATAATCATGATAATAATTAATATATTATATTATATTATATTATATAATAAAATTATTCATATAATACTTTATAAATAAATAAATAAAGTTATTATTAAAGTACCTGCCAAAAGTCTGGAAACAATTATTAATTATTTTGAAATAAATCTCTTTTGCTCACCAAGGCTGCATTTATTTGATCAAAAATGCATTTATCAAATATATTACATTTATTCAATAGAAATATTTTGCAACATTTTAAATGTCTTCACACTTTTCACTTTTTATCACTTTAATGCAGCGTTTCTCAAAGTGTGGGGCGCGCCCCACTGGTGGGGAACAGAGACATGACAAGTGGGGCGCGACAAACAAGAGGAAATTTGTTCATTTTTGTGCCCATCTCTATTAAACTTTTAAACGGTACGGTCCCACATATGGGATTTAGAACGTTCAGTGATGTCACTTAACTGCCAGATTCAAACTATGCTTTCCCGCTTTGGCTGGCGCTGAGCCAGAGACGGACGCGCTCAGCAGCGCTTGTCATTTTTCACAACTATGCTGTGTTACCAACAACATAATGTTTATTTTAGGTTTCGGACATCTAAATATACATAAGTAATAGTAAAACAATACATTTAGAGTTTGTAAAGTACATACTGGTGTCTATGGAAGCAGCAATAACAATAAATTCTATAATTTGCCAACGTGTTTTATTCATATCAGATACACATAGTGTAAGTAACTAAAGTTTACTCTTTTCTCCCAGATCACCGGCCACTTATGCTGCGTTCCAGGCAGGTTTTTGAGCCCGTAAGTCACGACTTCAAACAACGACTCACGACTTTGTAGCGTTCCAGGCAAGTCACGTCAAACTGCCTGAGTGTAAACAAACCAGCGTGGCGGACCGTACGGGGCTAATGTTTATTTACAATCAATTCTATCGCCAAAGGTACTTACTCCTTGCTTATTTGAGGGAAACGAAGGAGGAAAAACGACGCATAAGGCAAGAGGAGCTGTTATACCTTTTATTTTACATTATTTTACCGTGCACTTGCATAAACACCGCATCCGTAGGGGCTGCCATTGTTGTTTCGCGGGCTATGTGACGTCAGAGCACGGAACTGGGAGTACATCGATCTGGTACGAGTTCACGGGTGGGAAGTCACAGGTTTGACAGCTGTTCCAGTGCCTAAACTGTACTTTAGTCCGTTACTAACCTGAGCGTAGATTTGTGGGATTATGGATTTATAATCTACTAGAGTCAATAATTTCAGAGTACGTCAGAATAAAGTCAAATATAACAATTTATTGGTCAGGTAAATGTATAATGCCAATTACATAATCAATTCAAAGAGGATCAATACAAAACATCAGATGCTCAGAAACAGAGTAAAAGATGCATACCTGGCATTAGGAAAATACACATGGCTGAGTGTCTGAAGGACAGGCTGATCTGATTACAGAATCGCGCCCTGAGCCTCCTGCAACATCTCTTTATATACTCAGACCAAGACAGAAACTTCTTTCAAATGGAAACATGAGTTCACAATGGGAATTTGCATTAATCAGGGTCCTAGACTGAGTAGTTTACACCTTTTGGGAACAGAAGGCCATTTGCATGAAAGACCCTGTAAAGGTGGACACACCCATTACAGAGAGCAAAATATCTCTAAAATCTTAAAACCTTTATTACCTTCTGGTTTACTTCTGTGGGAATGAGACCTTTGTACCAGTCGCACTGAGACATTTCAAATGATACCAAACATGTATAATGTTGTATGATAACTGTTCACATTAAACCATATAGATTTTGGGTGAATTTCAGGTCATCTCTGCATGTAGAGAGAAGAGATGGGGGAAGAGGGGGGTGAAGGAAAGGAAATGTAGATTAAGGCAATGCTGAGGTGATTGACTCGGTGTGATTGCGTCTCGGATGGGGATGCTAATTTTGCAATAGAGAGTTCAAATGTTAATTTCCTTCGTTTTCTCAAAGAGTAGCCCTCTCTTGGTCTAGACAGTCCATCAGTCTTACAAACGTAATATCAGATAGTTGATGACATGGTAAGCAAGTTTGTGAATATTTTGAATAAAAAAGAAGAAACAAAATAAAAGCGTTACATCTGTCAAGCTGTTACATCCACGCCTTCCCGGACTCCGTTTCCCAGCATCCTCCTGTTCTCCACACCTGTCTGCACTTCCCTCATCAGTCTTCCCGCCATGTTCCCCGGATTCCCAGCACCTGTTGTTCCTCGTCAGCACTCCCTTTAAGTTTAGACTCACTCCTTGCACTCCTTGTCCGTTCTTGATGTTGTTGTTTAATGTGTGTATGCTGTTTCCGTGTTCCTGGATTGTTTATTAAAGCCCATACAAGTGTGGATCTCCGTATTCGCCTCATCCCTGCAGCACCACACGTAACAGAAGAACGGACCCATACCGCAGAAGATCCACAAGCAAAAGAAGATGGGCTTATTCCTGGTTCCCGTGCCTCCCATGCCTCCCAAACCAGCTACAGCGGGGGATCGTCTCATTGGGCTCCTGCAGGACGGACGTTCACTGGAGAGGTATGTGGAGGAGTTTGTTGAGTTGGCTTTTCTGACGAATTGGCCAGACGCTTGTTTAAACGCCCTTTTCCTGGAGGGGCTGGACGAGAGCATAATCCGGTTTGATGAACCTGACAATTCTGTTTCCTTAAACGATACTATTAATCTGATTTTTGTATTTGAATGGTTCCGAGTTTATTGTCGAAGAGGTTCAGGGTGATAAGTGCATATCTCGTCCAGCTCCCCCAGAAACACGGGCGGCCTGGCCAGTTCGTCAATCTCCATCTTCCTCCGCATGCCCCTCCAGTGAGCTTTTCCCCAGTGTCCTGCCGGACCCAAACCCCCGTATGGCCAATGAAAAGTCCTCCGCTGGGCCCAGACGGCCCAAGAGGAAAAAGAAGAGGGCCACCAAGCAGCCCAAGTTTCCTGAGTTTTCTGCCCCCAAGCAGCCCGAGTTTCCTGAGTTTTCTGCCTCCGTGCAGCCCGAGTTCTCTGAGTACTCTGCCCCCGTGCAGGCCGAGTTTCCTGAGTTTTCTGCCTCTGAGCAGCCCAAGTTTCCTGAATTTTCTGCCCCCGTGCAGCCCAAGTTCCCTGAGTTTTCTGCCTCCAAGCAGCCCAAGTTCCCTGAGTTTTCTGCCTCCAAGCAGCCCAAGTTCCCTGAGTTTTCTGCCTCCAAGCAGCCCGAGTTCCCTGAGTTTTCTGCCTCCGTGCAGCCCGAGTTCCCTGAGTTTTCTGCCTCCGTGCAGCCCAAGTTCCCTGAGTTCTCTGCCTCCGTGCAGCCCAAGTTCCCTGAGTTCTCTGCCTCCGTGCAGCCCAAGTTCCCTGAGTTCTCTGCCTCCGTGCAGCCCAAGTTCCCTGAGTTCTCTGCCTCCAAGCAGCCCGAGTTTCCTGAGTTTTCTGCCTCCGTGCAGCCCGAGTTCCCTGAGTTTTCTGCCGCCGAGCAGCCCGAGTTCCCTGAGTTTTCTGCCGCCGAGCCGGCCGCTCCAGCTCCAGCCGCAGCCGCCGAGCCCGCTCCAGCTCCAGCCGCAGCCGCCGAGCCCGCTCCAGCTCCAGCCGCAGCCGCCGAGCCCGCTCCAGCTCCAGCCGCAGCCGCCGAGCCCGCTCCAGCTCCAGCCGCAGCCGCCGAGCCCGCTCCAGCTCCAGCCGCAGCCGCCGAGCCCGCTCCAGCTCCAGCCGCAGCCGCCGAGCCCGCTCCAGTAGCCCACGAGCCCTTCAAGCCCCTGAGTCTCCCCAAGAATTTTTTTTGGGGGGGGAAGGGTACCCGTGGGTGGGAAAGATGGGGGTGGGCTCGGAGACCCGCCATGGCCATCCCTAGCTCCTGACCCGCCGTGGCCGCCCACGGCTCCTGACCCGCCGTGGCCGCCCACGGCTCCAGACCCGCCGTGGCCGCCCACGGCTCCTGACCCGCCGTGGCCTTCCCTAGCTCCTGACCCGCCATGGCTGCCCTCGGCTCCTGACCCGCCATGGCCGCCCACGGCCCCAGACCCGCCCTGGAGACTTCCGCACCCTCTCCAGGGCGCCCACCCCCCCTCCCCGTTGTTTCATCTGAGGCGTGAGGACACGCCTCCCGGGGAGGGGGAGGTAATGTTACATCCACGCCTTCCCGGACTCCGTTTCCCAGCATCCTCCTGTTCTCCACACCTGTCTGCACTTCCCTCATCAGTCTTCCCGCCATGTTCCCCGGATTCCCAGCACCTGTTGTTCCTCGTCAGCACTCCCTTTAAGTTTGGACTCACTCCTTGCACTCCTTGTCCGTTCTTGATGTTGATGTTGTTGTTTAATGTGTGTATGCTGTTTCCGTGTTCCTAGATTGTTTATTAAAGCCCATACAAGTGTGGATCTCCGTATTCGCCTCATCCCTGCAGCACCACACGTAACACAAGCATGACGCCTAGCCATGGAAACAATAAGGGGAAACGTTCTAAAATAATGGTCGCGTAAAAAAACTCAGCTAGAATAATATTTAATTTATAATTTAATATAATAAATTATAATGCAAAGTGATAATACAATTGCACTTTTATTTTCTCTATTTGAACTTTTTCATGCTGTTATTTGATGTTATGTTTTTAAAATGTGATGTTAATAAAATAAATGTTAATATATTTTAACAGTTAAACTTTAAGCCTAGTTTATTATCATTTTGTTGGGGCGATTGGGGACAGGTGGGGCTCGGAACCCTTCCCTACCTCCGAAGTGGGGAATGGCAGAAAAAGTTTGAGAAACACTGCTTTAATGTATGATGAATTATAGTAACAATTTCTCTCTTTTTTAAATCTTTCCACAAATGTTTGAATGGTATCATTGTTTCCACAAAAATGTTTGGCAGCAAAAACTGCTTTTTAACATTTATAATAAATAGTGAATGTTTCTTGAGCAGCAAATCAGCGTTTCTGAAGGATCATGTGACACAAACTTCTCTTTGTAAACAACAACAGAATTATAAACGATTCTAATGACAAATGTTGCGTTCCCAAATGCAACCATGAGCTGCGCTCTCCATGACGACGCGGTAGTTTGTTTCAGCAAAGGATATACAGATTTCCAGCACCAAAAATCACTTGCAGTAGCTCTGCTACTAGATTTATTTAAAATGTGTATCTGTGTACAGCTCTGATCAGATATTCCTCCATCTTGGCTGAGCTTTGTCCTGCAGATGGCGCCGCGCGAGAAAAAAAAATCTTCTGTCCAATGATCAGTCTTTGGGTCTGTCAGACTACAGAAATTTTTTGCGGTAATGCGACAAAAAATATTTAAGACCTATCGAATCTGAATTTAAGACTTTTTAAGGCCTTTTATTAGGAAAAATATATTTCAGACTTTTTAAGGACCCGCAGCCACCCTGCACCAGCAGGGAACAGACCAGGAGAAAGTATATAACCTTGTAAATATCGTTCATTTGAATGAATGATTGGACGTTTATATTTTTGGACTGTGAGTGTAATTCGCAGACGGTCCCTTTAGCAGCCTAGGTGAAAATGAAGCGAATATCAAAGTTAAAACTAGCAAACGGACAAACGGATCTACAGTCACATCAAATGTAGCTGCTAAATGACCTAAATCGTGTGTAGATGCATCTACTCTGAAGAGAATATAATCATCAGATATAGAGTACTACTATTTTCAACAGTGTCAGCCAATGGAGGCATAGAGACCGCCTTCTGATGTTTGATTGACAGCCTCTCATTAGCATGTTGTGCCAAGGAAAAATAAATATGAAGCTACATTCAAAAATGAATAAACGGTTAGAAGGAAAAAAAAGTCACCTTTCACTTTAGTGTTTCCTTTAACATTTTTTTTATTTCCCCCAACATTCGTTTTATTTCTTTATTTATTTATATCCTCACACATTCAATTATTTATGTAATTATTTATGC
>JBCHWC010000148.1:315000-325374 GCA_039654765.1 Mylopharyngodon piceus | reverse complement strand
ATTCAAGTTTAAATGTCAAAGGAATGAACTTGCTATGAACTACACCATATCTTACCTAACACTGACCCCCCCTTGACCCCAGCGCTGACCCTCATGCTGACCCCACTTTGACCCCAACGCTGACCCCACCTTGACCCCAACACTCTCTAACTCTCAAGGCAAATTCTCACTGGACCTTTCGGCTCATTTTTGTCTTACATTTAAGTTTTTTTTATTTTTTTTTTTAAATGAAATTCAATATATTTAAAATATCTGAGCGATGTTTATCTCTTGTATAGTTCCTGATCATATACTGTATGCATAATGTAGTTAATTATAGCCAATTATATTAAGTTCTGGCTATGTTTGAATGAGTCATTAAAGAAACAAACATTTAATATTCATGTTTTCAGATGTATTGATATGGCCTGTTGATTATAAAAGTAACTATAACCATAATGTTTTAATAATCGCTCCACAACTAAAACACCACAAATAAAGACGCACAGGAACAATATCACTGGAATCACTTTCAGAGCGATCTTTTTCAGCTGATGAACGATAAAAACATTGACAGCCAATCAGAATCCATCCTGCTCTAAAGAGCTCGAACATTTAAAGCGTCAGACGAGAAAACTGCAGCGCTTATAATAAATAGAACGATATTGTGTGTTGATGTGGAAGCTAATATAGTTATAGTTATATGTTTTTTTTTTTTTTGCTCTTGCTGTGAATAAGCCTTAATGCTGTCTCCACCCTGACCCCTGCCTGACCCTGACCTTTGACCTTTACTCGATCATGACCCCTTTACAAGTGACGTAGCTGTGTGTGTGTGTGTGTGTGTGTGTGTGTGTGTGCGCGCGCGCGCTCTCCTTCACTCGTTCGTGCAACAGCTTCTCTTTCATTTTACATATAACACAAGGTTGTCACTGACTTCTGAAAGGACATGCTCCTAATGTGTATAGACTTGACAGAGCATGGCATTATGGGTAAAAGCAAAGCCAGGCATCTGTTTAAGGGTGAAGAGCTGAACGGTGCAGATGAACGTGTTTCAGCACGAACAGCAGAACACACACATGATGTCTATTCTTCACTCTATTCTCCTCTGTGTTCTATTATGTGCTCTAATGTTTCTCTTGATTTCAGTCTTTCTCTACAGGTGAGAGCGTCTGTCAGCAGAACAAAAGAGGTTCAGGGTTGTTCATCTGTTCTCCATGCTGTATTAGAAAGATCCGACAGTCCAAAACTGAAATAAAGACGTTCCTGAGAGTGTTTGTGTCCTGTCGTTCATCCATCACGTCACTGTGCACAAGCTACTGGTCACATGCAAAAAACAAAAAACATGTAGAAATTAAAACCGCTTGTGTTCACAGCACATAGACCAGCTAACAGGACTTACACAACAAGAATGATATCTATAACAATACATTTTCAATAATAACTCTGAGAGAATAGTGAAGTTCACGCCACGGCGACAACTATCAGATGCAGAGGAGCGATGTCGCTGGAATCATTTCTGATGGACGATAAACTCATGGTTAGTGTGTGATTGTTTGTGAACACAGATCTGCTGTTGTGGATTCATCTGGTGTTTGTCTCTCTATAGAGGACGTCTTCACATGTAAAACTCCAGCCATCGCCGATATCGTGATTCTGGTGGACGGATCGTGGAGTATCGGCCGGATTAATTTCCGTTTGGTGCGGATGTTTCTGGAAAGCCTCGTCAGGGCCTTCGCGGTCGGTTCTGAATACACACGTGTTGGTGCGTCTGCAGTCTTGTGTTTTTATTTGGTGTGTGTTTGTGAAGTGTGTTGTGTGGGTTAATAGTGTGTGTGTGTGTGTGTGTGTGTTCAGGGCTAGCGCAGTACAGCGGGGATCCGCGGATCGAGTGGCATCTGAACGCTCACAGCACTAAAGAGGCCGTGATCGAGGCTGTGAAGAACCTGCCTTATAAAGGAGGAAACACACTCACAGGTATAAACACACACACACTCACACACACACACACACTTCATCATCACTCTTAAGATATCTGTATGCTCATGTTTTTTTTCCCAGGTCTTGCTTTGACATATATTTTGGAGAACAGCTTTAAACCTGAATCTGGATCCAGACCTGACGTTCCTAAAATTGGGATTCTGATCACGGATGGGAAATCACAGGACGATGTTCTTGCTCCTGCTCAGAGACTCAGGGACGCTGGGATCGAGCTGTTTGCTATCGGTATGAGAACTGTAACGGTTTCATTATTGAAAGCTCATATGTTAGAGGTGGGTGATATAACCGACATATTCCTGCACGAGTCATTTTATTCCACGTTAACAATATACATATCTGTAACACTGGGAGCGAGAGCAGGCAGACAGAGGCAGGGATCTAGGTGAAAGGAGTAGTTTAATAAAAACAAAACCAAAACGGGGAAACACAGAGAAAACAAACACGCAAGAAACATCCAACAAATGACAAGCAACAAGAGAAACACAAGGGCTATTAATACACAGCGGCTAACAAGCTTAATGAGTTAACAAGACTCACCCGGGGACGACAATCAAGGGGAAAAACTACAAACAGGAACTGAGAACTAGATATACAACATGAAAGTCCATGGACAAACACAGAGAACATATGACAATATCACAGTATTGCTAATTTTGTTGTATTATCTTTTATCAAAAATAATATCAAATATGCGAAGAACAAACAATAAGACAAGTCCAATAAAAGAAAGACTTAGATGATATAAACATGCTTTTCTTATTTAAACTACAAAATGTATTCAGTGAGTGAGAGAAGGAGCTGTTTTTCACAGCTTATTGTGCTTAATTTTTTTTAACATCCTGCATTTTCCTCATTTCTTTATCACTCTAAAATGTCAATAACTAAAGCAGGATATATATATATATATATATATATATGTACCAGGGCCGTTTCCTCTGAGGAGGCAAGGGAGGCAGTGCCTCCTCAAAACATAGGTTGAGAAAATAATCCATATTACAAAAATGAAACAACACAAATATTACAAAATGTAATATTAAAAAGTGTACAAGTCACTCATTTTTCTAAAAGAACACTGTCCAACAGCGACACCCGCAGGTGAAGTTACAGCGGGAGTCCGCGTCTCTCGTGCCTCCTCTCCCCTCACAGAGAATCAACAGACCCCTTAAAGCGTGCGGTGGGTTTAGTGGGGGGTAACTGAGAATGAATGGGGCAAAGTCACATGAGAGGAGGCAGTGCCTTCATCGCGCTATGATTGGGTGTGATTGGTTATGACTGGATATGATTGTGTTTGTGTGTCTTGTTTACATGCGTGTTCCGCGCGTCAGTCTGAATGAACAAAAGAATGGTGTCAATGGGAAGACTAATTAAAAAGTATGTAAACAGCTTCGATATCATCGCTTTATGTCACGTCAAATTCAAACTTGAAAAGACCTGAAAACATGACGACTGCGGGGTTTTAGTGAGCAATCAACTTGATTAAAGGTACATCTTTGCGTCTGTGACAGATAGTGTTTGACTGATGATCTGAAATAAGTTTACTATGAAAGAGAACAGCTGAAAATCAATACATGAATAAAATATATTGTTTAACTAGTTTCTGCCTTTAGTTATTATTTCGGAATAAGTGTAAAAATGCTTAAAACACTAACTTGAGATTGACTTGGTTTCAATAAATAGAACATTAAATACATTGTCAGTGTAAAAATACAAAATAGAATGGTATTTGGTTTCTTTTTTTTCTTTTTTTCTTTTTTTTCATTTAACAAGGAAAATGTGACAACGTTAAGAGTAACAGGCATGAATTTACATTTGATTTATAAATAAATAAATGAACTGTGAGGACTTTGCTTCCTCATTTCAGAACACTGCATGCCACTGATATATACATGACTCAATATACACAATCTCTATTGATAGTCACTATATATCGTCATACCGCAGAGTCCTACCCATAATGCACAGCGTCTGTGGCCTGTTTTCCATGTGTTTGTATGAATGTGTGCAGGGGTGAAGAACGCAGATGAGAACGAGCTGAGAGCCATCGCCTCGCCGCCGGAGGAGACACACATGTATAACGTGGCTGATTTCAGCGTGATGAGCTCCATCGTGGAGGGAGTGACCCGGAGCGTCTGCGAGCGCGTCTCTGAACTCAGCAAAGAGATCAGCGGTGGGTTTCTGGGGGTTCGTGGATCAGCCGTTAAGAACATGTTGTATTTAAGCTTTTATTATATTCTTCTTAGATGGTGTAAAGTTTGTCTGCGGTGTTTGTGTGCTTCAGGTGAGACAGAGCCGTATTTAAGGTCACTTGACGCTCCCAGCGACCTTGTGACCTCTGAGGTCACGGCCAGGAGCTTCCGTGTGTCGTGGACTCATGCTGCCGGGCCGGTGGAGAAGTACAGAGTGGTGTATTATTCATCCAGTGGATCCAGACCCGAGGAGGTGTGTGTGTGTGTGTGTGTGTGTGTGTGTACATGTTTGTTTATACTTATGAGGGCCACATCTTTAAAAGATCTTCAGTAATGCAGTGAAACGTCACTTCTGAGGAGGTTTTTGCCTGGCCTCGATAATGATGTATTATTTTTAATCTATATCTGCGAATGTAGGGTTATCAGATGTTCTGCCTAGTGAAACACACTTGTGTTCATCCATGTGTCGTGCAGGTGGTGGTGAACGGTGACGAGAACTCTGTGGTGTTGAGGTATCTGAACTCTCTGACGGAGTATCAGATCACTGTGTTCGCCATTTACAGCAACTCAGCCAGTGAAGCTCTGAGAGGCAGCGAGACCACCTGTGAGTGCAGCGTCTGATCTATCCATCACATCTGATCTATTCATCACATCTGATCTATTGATTATGTCTATTATATCTGATCTGTTAATTGCATCCGAACTATTGATTACATCAGATCTATTCATTACATCTGATCTATTACATTTGATCTATTGATTACATCTAATTTATTCATCACAACTGATGTGTTGGTTACATTCAATCTATTGATTACGTCTGATCTATTAATTACATTGTTCTGTTTTGAATGTTTTAATATATTTAATGTATTAATATAGACCTAATTGTTTTGTATACCTGATCTAATAATATAAAATCCGATCAATTAATTCTCACCTCATCTGATTAATATGTCTGATTTATTCATCACATCTATTGAACGGTTGCCTGTCTGATCTGTTTTCTGCTTCTGTAGAAGCAATTGATTGTTGATTGTTGTGTTTGTTGGTCAGTGGCGCTGCCGACGATCAGCAGTCTGGAGCTGTATGACATCACTCACAGTACCATGCGTGTGCGCTGGCGAGAGGCAGAAGGGGCTTCTGGGTACATGATCCTGTATGCGCCTCTGACGGAGGGCGACCCCGCGGATGAGAAGGAGGTGGAATAAACACAAACACACACAAACACACACACACACACACACACACACACACACACACACTTCACTCCTTTCACTCCAAATGTGAATGTCCGGTGTGAAGATTTTCAATAGAAACATTTGATTCCTATGGAGTTGATGACACTGGAACATTCGCCCGCTGACAAATTTTCTTTCCTCGTCCGGTGCTTAATGACAATATTATCTTTTGTAGGGCTGTGTTGCAGCTAAAACTGAATTTGTTTTATAATTAATAAATTAATACTATTATTTTTCTGTTTATTACTGCTTGTCTGACTTGTCTGTGCTGACTTTACTTGATGAAAGGTTTCAGCTCATTAGATTCAAGTTTTGGGTCACATGTCCAGAGCGTTTACACTTATATAACTGACAACAGAGACACTGTATGTGACGCTGGTCCTGAAGCTCAATCAGCAGATCATGGCGCTCCCAATAATAGGGTCATGGGTTCGTTTCCCAGAGAAAGCATGAACTGATCGGAAGGAAATCTTCAATTCAGTGAAAGTGGCTTCATGAGTGTTTGTGTGTTTGCAGGTTAAAGTGTCTGACTCTGTGACTCAGATTGAGCTGGAAGGTTTAACTCCTGCTACCGAATACACGGTTACTGTTTACGCCATGTACGGAGAGGAAGCCAGTGACCCCATGACCGCACAGGAGACCACGCGTGAGTACAGACCGAGACACGTCAGCACATCACAGAAGTGCCGACTAGAAGGATGTGAACTGGGATTGACTGCAGTCAGGGCAGGAAACAGGAACAGGAAGGAGCAGACTCCTGTCAAATTAATGTCATTGATCATATCTTCTCTCTGATTCGCTCCTCTCAGTTCGTCTGACTCCTGCTCGTAATCTGCGCATCTCAGACGTGAATCACAGCTCTGCTAAACTGTCGTGGGACGCGGCATCTCGTAAGGTCAAAGGTTACCGTATCGTTTATGTGAAGACAGACGCTGTGGAGACCAATCAGGTGAGCGTGCAGCCGATCGCTGTGAACTGTCTTTTTTTGACATGTCTCTGACCTTTGACCCTTTGTTGACCTCAGGTGGAAGTGGGTCCGGTAACCACGGTGATGCTGCGCAACCTGAGCTCTGTGACGGAGTACACCGTCGCCATCTTTGCCCTCTATGAGGAAGGACAAGCAGAACCGCTGACCGACACTTTCACCACTAGTGAGAGTCACACACAGACATAAATAATACATTTAAATTTAGTATAATAAAATAATTTAGTATGATAATTTAGTATAAATAAACAAGGTATTTGCCTTGTTGACAGAAGAAGCTTCCAGTGCAACTATATATATATATATAAAATCGCAGTAGTCAAATTGAGTGTGTGTGTGTGTGTGTGTGCTGTAGGTGTGGTTCCTCTGCCGCTGAGGCTCCAGTCCAGTGACGTCTCCACTGATAGTTTCAGAGTGACGTGGCAACACGCCGCGTCTGACATCTCCTTCTACAGACTCACCTGGAGACCCGCAGCAGGAGGAGAGACGAAAGAGGTGCGCACACACCTGTACACATGCGAAAGTGAATCAAGCAAAGATGCACATGCAAACACAAGTACGCTTTACCAGTAGAGTAGGACTCCAGCAACACAAGGTCATGGGTTCGATTCCCAGGGAACGCATGAATTGATCAGATGTACAGATTAAATGCAATGGAAGTTCGTTTGGATAAAAGCATCTGCGTGAAAGTCCGTGTAACTGTCGCCTCAGCACTCAGTTCAGTCAACGCCCATCGCAACACGGTAATGTTTTTTGAAGGTTACGTAAATGTAAGGACGAAACATTCTTGGAGCGTTCTTATAAAATTATTAATATTTGATATACGTTCTTGTAATGTTGAGAGAAAACATTCTTAAAATCTAAAAAATTATGTTTTAAATGTTGAGAGAACATTCAAATGTAACGTTCTCATAACATTTTCAAAATGAATGGGATGTTCCTCTAACGATCACATAATCAAGAAGAAATAACAGAAGAAACAAATCAGTCCGTCGCTCTGTGTTTGTCTGCAGGTTCTCATCAACGATAACTCCAACATGTTTGTCATCACGGGTCTCAAGCCTTTGACTGAATATGAAGTTTCTCTGTCTGGAATCTACAAAGATGAATCTGAGAGCGATACAGTGGAGATCATTGAAACCACAGGTCGGGATCACCCTTCCACTGAAAATACACATCTTTTTTATGATTGTAAATGACTATAAAATGTGTTTTTGCTTCTTTGTCCCTAATTGTGTTTGAAGTTGCCAGAACAACAACAGTTGCTACAACGACCATCACAACGACTACAGCCGGTAAAGTCTCTCATGTGTTTTGGTCAGCTGGGGTTTTCCTGCGTCAGAAATGCTCTGTGGTCTGCGCTTACATACATATCCACACATGTGAAGATGGTTGATGACATAATTCATAATATCTGAAATGCGTTTTTGTCAACATAAGATATGATTATTATTCAACATTCAACACTCCTTTTTAATCTGACAGAATTTTCTACTTTACAACTTTTCATTGCAAGAAAAAGCCCGTTTATCAATTTCTGTCCATATGGGTTAGAAACTGTTAGTTAACATGTTTCATTTCTCATGTCAGCCATAATTGTCCTCACACTTCTGCTCCTCTGAACCTTCATTTCTCCAAATATTTCATCAACCTTCAGAACAGGAGTTGACGACACCGCCACTAGCGAGAACAGTGCAAAAAAACATCTCTTAATGCATTATTTCTTTGGCTTTGGTGGCCACCGAAACTATTTCAACGCAGGAAAACTCTGAGTGCACTCAGATGATCACGGCTTCATGTGTGAGCTCATTGTGTGTGTGTCTGTGTTCATATGTGCGTGTGTTTGTTCATATGTGTGTGTGTGTTCATATGTGCGTGTGTGTTCATATGTGCGTGTGTGTGTTCATATGTGCGTGTTCATATGTGTGTGTTCATATGTGCGTGTGTTCATGTGCATGTGTTCATATGTGCGTGTGTGTTCGTGTGTGTGTGTGTGTTCATATGTGTGTGTTCATATGCGTGTTCATATGTGTGTGTGTTCATATGTGTGTGTTCATATGTACGTGTGTTCATATGTGCGTGTGTCTGTGTTCATATGTGCGTGTGTCTGTGTTCATATGTGTGTGTGTCTGTGTTCATATGTGTGTGTGTGTGTTCATATGTGCGTGTGTTCATATGTGTGTGTGTGTTCATATGTGCGTGTGTTCATATGTGTGTGTGTTTGTTCATATGTGTGTGTGCAGTGCAGCGCCTGGCCGTCAGGAATCTGCAGCTGAGTGACGTGACGACCTTCAGCATGCGTGTGTCATGGGATGCTCTGGGTCCAAACGTGCGTCAGTACCGAGTGTCTTACATCAGCACTCGAGGTGACCGCGCCGAACAGGTGGTGAGTGTCTAAATCTCACATTCAATCATCTCATACATGTGTGTGTCTTGCAAATATTGTGCTAATATAATTGTCACCAAAGTTTCACCAACATAATCAGGATGGCAAACAGGATTAACTGAAATTGCAAGAACTTGAGATAATCATATACCATTGTTTTCTAGAAAGTGTGTTTATGAATTTACAGCTGTACTATTTCCAGTGTTTAGTAATAAACAAAAATGTATTGTATGTAATATAGTGTAATTAGATCAACATAAAGTAAATATTATATGTACACTAATATGTTTATCAGACACGACGCCTGTAGTATCAGCTGCGGCCGGCCGTTTGCAGAACTGTCTTTCCCAGCATGCACTGTGGCACGGCCAGCGCAAGAACAAAGAAGAGATTTGCATAAGTTACTTGTTTCATACAGTCGTGAATCAAATGCTTGGTGACATTTTTATATCAGCAGAATTCACAGTTTTCGCTATGAAAAGAACATCTAATGTTGAGGTTTACAAGGAAAGTTATAAAATAGCAGGTTCAACATCTGCAGTGAAAACTTTACGTTGAAGCGATTTTCTATGAGTCTGACAGCATTAGCACTGAATCAGAGTGAATGTCTACAGATATACAGATTCTCTTGATTTCACCATTTCATTTGATAAATGATAAATCTGTGTGCAAAAACTAGATTAAACTGGATAAAGGACAGAGTTATGTTTACTGTGCTGCTGTTTTTGATCTGTCATGTTTAACTTCAAATGCTGTAATATCAGTCAATATTCTTGACTGTAGAGACAAACTGTTTACAGCATTTGTACATTAAACTTACAAATTGCTGCTGAAACTCAATTTCCATTTCTCCTCAAACAACCCTTTGGCTTCTGAAAGTATTTTGTCGTCTGTTAAGTTTGGAAACATGTGTTTAGCTCCGTATCGCTCTTTCATCTGTCGGAGAGTCCAGCTCTCGTCCTGAAATGTGTTTGGCTTCACCGCGGGAACATTCCCTGTCAAAACAGCTTTAATCACTCTGGTTTTTCCTCAAAGACTGTGACACTTTGAGCTGCCTGTGGTTCAGGTCTTGTTGTTGTGCTGTGATGGTCAGTTGATGGTTCTGGTGTTTTCTCTGCTGTAGTCGATGGTTCCTGCGGGTCAGACCTCGGTGCTGCTGCAGCCTCTTCTGTCGGACACTGAGTACCGCGTCAGCGTCTCGGCCATCTACGGCGACGGCGACGGACCGTCCATCACACGTGTCGCTCGCACACGTGAGTGTCCTCTACACTGAGCCCTTGCTCTGGGCTTGTGGGTAATATGGTGACATGACCATGAACGTCTTTTGCATTAATGTTGAGATTTTAATTTAAACATGAATCTAAGAGGAAAGTGTGTATTTCAGGGCCTGTAACTGGTTCTGTTGACCTTCACTAGTTCATTTTAAGTAGTCCTGCAGTGTGACAAATGTTTTAAAAATTCATTTAAATTCAATTTCGGGTTAAAAAGATTAAATCGAAATAAAACGATTACAAACATTATAAACACTGTAAATATGTATTTTAGTTCCCATCAATCCACAACAAATCCTTTGAATTTAATGGTGATCAGAACAGAACA
>JBCHWC010000148.1:267500-310000 GCA_039654765.1 Mylopharyngodon piceus | reverse complement strand
CTGGCAGCTTGATTTGACGTGTGGCACAAATGATTTATTTTTTGAAGTTGTGTCTGAATGATAAAAACACACAGAGCTCAAGATGTTGATGTGAAATGAAATCAGACTAAACTCTCATGCAGGTTCATCCATCCGGAGGGTCTGCCGTCAGACTACACCATCACCGTGCTGTTCCGGCTGCTCCCGGAAACCCCACAGGAGCCCTTTGCATTGTGGGAAATCCTCAACAACAACAACGAGCCATTAGTGGGAGTCATTCTGGACAGTGAGTAACACGCTGCGTCACATGCTTTGTTTTCATAAAACAAGGGATCCTGCAGCACATGCAGCAACACAAAGTCATGGGTTTGATTCTCAGGGAATGTACGAGCTGATCGAACGTTTACCTTGAATGCGTCTGCCAAATGCATCGATTTAAAACAGTGCTTTTGAAATCCAAATCTCGTTTCACTTCATGTAAGTTCACTTCACTTCACAGTTGCAGGAAAGACTCTGACCTTTTTCAACACCGATTATAAGGGCGATTTTCAGACGGTGACGTTTGAGGGGATGGAAATCCAGAAACTCTTCTATGGCAGTTTCCACAAGGTCAGAATCACAAAGCGCAGGAGATTCAGTCTGTGAATGTCCTGTTGTCTAATGCAGCATGATTCAGAGCTGCTGTGTGTGTGTGTGTGTGTGTGTTTGTGATCGCAGCTGCACATCGCAGTGAGTAAGACCTCGGCTCTGGTGATGGTCGACTGTAAATCGGCAGGAGAGAAGCCTGTTAACGCAGCCAAAAACATCAGCACTGACGGGGTGGAGGTTCTCGGCCGGATGGTTAGATCCAGAGGCTCCAAAGACAACTCTGCTCCGGTACCGCGTGTGTGAGAGATCAAAGTGAAAGTCATGCATAAATGCAGTTGATGGTTAGAATAACACATCTCACATCTGTGTGTGTGTTTAGTTTCAGCTGCAGTCCTTTGATATTGTGTGCAGCACATCATGGGCTCGACGGGACAAATGCTGCGAGCTGCCCAGCCTGGTGAGTGTGTGTGTGAGTGTATGTATGCCTGTGTGTGAGGATGTGTGTGTGTGCATGAGCGAGTGTGTGCGTGAGATTCATGTTTTTAAATGGGCAGCAGATTCATGAATGTTCATGTACAGTGTGTGATTCAGCTGATGTGTTTGTTTCCAGAGGAAGGAAGCCGACTGTCCGTCTCTCCCACGCGCCTGTACCTGCACTCAGGACAGTAAGGGCCCTGCTGGCCCCGCCGGACCTCCTGTACGAGCTCATCCTCATCCTCATCATCATTATCATCATCTCAGTCATCAGTCACTGACTCGGTGTGTGTGTGTGTGTGTCTGTGTGTGTGTGTGACAGGGAGGTCCTGGTATCAGAGGAGCCAGAGGAGATCGAGGTGAACCCGGCCCTGTGGTACAATATTACCCACAATCCACCTTACTAACTAACATTTCACCAGAGATTGTGAGTGTACGAGGATGAACAGAGACATCTCATGTGTGTTTGCAGGGTCCTGTTGGTCCAGTAGGGGACGCTGGAGTTCCAGGAGCTCAGGGGCCTCCCGGCCCTCCGGGGCCCAGCGGACGCTCCATCAGAGGCCCTCCGGTAACTCACCTGCACCCTCCACACCGGTTTCATATTTAGACTGCTTAAATGATTCATTCTCACTGCTCATACAGATCACTGCTCATAATCTTCTCAGATACATTCTATAGCTTTTAAAGTTGCAATGATACTTCCGTATTGTGACATATATTTTTTATATTATAAATAAAATCACTATTGTGATTTCATGTTCTTTTGCTCTACAAGCTCAATGTTTTTGTTACCCATCGTGTGCAGAAAGCGTGATTTGAGACACGTGTGAAGTCTGTGTTGTTGTGATGGTGTTTTCAGGGTGCTCCGGGTGAGACGGGACAGAAGGGAGACGCGGGTCCTCCAGGGCTGCAGGTAAATCACACGCTGCGAACCTTCGCTCATGTCTGTCTGTGCTCACGCCTGTGCTGACGTCATGTCATGTCTTCCTGTAGGGTGTTCCCGGCTCGCCTGGCTCTCCGGGACGTGAGGGGCCTGCAGGAGCCCGGGTAACTGTCCGTCAGCTGTGCTGTCATTTTAAAGCTATGCGTGTGCATGTGATCATGTGTGTTTCATCCTCCACAGGGTCTGCCAGGTCCAGACGGTCCTCAGGGACGAGTGGGAGCTCCGGGAACTATAGTGAGTCCACAAACTTGCCAGAGCATGTACAGGTTTAATAGCGGTGTCGTGATGTACTTGTGTTCGTATTTAAGCTGCATGATTAATCAAAATAAAATCAGTATCGCAATATGTGTTAGTGTGATTGTCAAATCACAAAGCCTGTGATTAAATAACTATATGCGCTGTGTGTTTGAGAGTGAAGTGTGGCAGTGTGTTCATTTACATGTGTGCAGATCATGATCCAGTGATTCAGTTTCATTTAGTGTGAATCAAGTCAGTCTGAAACTATGGATCATGATCTGCATGATGAAAACTCAAGTATCATGGAGCCCTAGTTGATAGTGTGTGTGTGTGTGTGTGGTTATAACAGGGAGGTCCAGGAGCCCCTGGGGCCCCAGGAGAAAATGGCCCTGCAGGAACTAGAGGAGACCAGGGTCCTCCGGTACGTCTGTCTGTACACGCGTGCACATGATACGAACGATCGAAGCGATGCTAAACCCTCTCTCTGTGTTTCAGGGACCCCCGGGACCTAAAGGAGAGAAGGGTGAGAGGGTAAGTGTCCTCATTCGAGAGTCTGATTGGATAACAGCAACATCCTCACATTCTTCTGCTCGTGTGTGTTAAATAGGGTGAAGTCCAGTCCACGTCTTCTGTACAAGCCATAGCGAGACAAGTGTGTGAGCAGCTGATCCAGAGTGAGTCCGCAGACATGCGCACGGCATTCTGGTATTGTGTTAGTGTGTCTGACATCACTCTCTCTGGGTCGCAGGTCACATGGCGCGCTACAGTTCCATTCTGAACCACATTCCCAGCCAGCCGGTGTCGATCCGCACCGTCCCCGGACCGCCGGGAGAGCCAGGCCGACAGGGGTCTCCAGGACCTCAGGGAGAGCAGGGGCCACCTGGACGACCCGGATTCCCCGGCAGTAACGGAGAGAATGGCCAGCCTGGTGCCAGAGGTGGATGACTGCGTTTATACTAACACCACTAATCTGAGAGAAAAACAACTCTTCATGTGGAAACAAACATTATTGTGTCATTTTCTGCAGTTACAGACACAACAGCTCCAAATCAAGTTATTTCTACAGCGCTTTATACAGTACAGATATTGTTTTTTTATTAATTGTTTTCTGTCATGATATATCACATATGATGGCGAATAAGCAAGTATTCAAGTCGTTTGTTCCTCCCTGCCCTCGTTTTCTCACAGGTGGGGATACACACGATTTGTGTGCAGCAAATTTGTGTTATGTGTTTGGGAGCGGAGCATGCTCTGTCAGCCTTCGGGGGGCTGACTGCGAGCATTGTGAGAGGCTGCCGCTTCGCACGCTCCGCTCCCGTCTGTCACTCTTGAAGGAGAGTGATCTTGTGTTCTCTGCAGTTCTGGCCCCGCTGCTGCTGAGGCAGCACGGGAGCTGAGATCGTGGGGTTTCGCAAATGGATTTCTCAGAGCGGTTAGAGACGGGCCCCACCCTTTCACCGGGGGGATCCATCTCTCTCTCGCTGGGATCAGAAGCTTCTTCCGCCCGGGGAGAGAGCCCGGTGCTTCAGCTATCCAGCTCTGAGGAGGTGGATGTGTTGAGCATCAAGGCTGGTGAGATAGAGAATTCGCCACTTCGCCACTTTAGCCTATGAGGAGCTGGTGGAGGTAGTTACTCGTGCTGTGTGAAGTTAAACATCGATTGGCCAGCCGAGAAACAGGGTGCTTGTCCTAAAATCAAGCTGGATGAGCGCTTTTTGTCACCAAAATCTGTACCTCCATCACAGAACCTTCCATTCTTTCCTGACCTCCACAAAGAAATATCAAGGTCATGGAATAAGTCATATTCACCATGTCTTTTCAGCCCCCAAGTTTGTTTATTCTAATATTAGGGAGTTGAAAGAATATGGCTATGGGGCGATGCCTACGGTGGAACAGACGCTCACAAGCTATGTGTGCCCTGCTTCAGTGGCCCCGCCGCTGCCCACTATGCCTCTAAGAACATCTTCAGCACTAGTGCGTAAAGCATACACAGCGGTGGGTCAGGCTGGCACATGTCTGTACACCATGACAATTCTGCAGGCATACCAGGCTGACCTGCTGAGGGACCTGGATAATGGCGAGGGGGTAGGGCCCAACACTGTTCGAGAACTGTGTCGGGCTACAGATTTGTCTCTCAGGGTCACTAAGGAGACCGCTAGAGCTATTGGGCGGTCTATGGTAGCCCTGGTGGCCACTGAGAGGCACTTATGGCTCAATCTATCTGACATAAAAGACAAAGATATACCTTTTCTGCTTGATGCTCCACCTCCTAAACAGAAGACTGATCTGAGGACTGGTTTTCTAGCTAAGAAGGATTCGGCTAAGAAGAAGCCCTGATGCCAGTGGCATCAGACTTCCGAGGGCAGCCCCCTCCAGGGTGGAGCGGTGTACACCTCATTACACGGTGCCCTCGACACTTCGGTGCCCTTATCACTGCACGTCACATGACGTTGCGTCACTGAGACGCTTGTACTCTCTGAGGAGGGTTATAGAGCAGACCACCGAGGTGGCTGCTCTGAGTACACCAGAGGCCAGCCTTGGGAGGCTGGTTCCCTTAGTAAAACATCTGGCAGAGTAGAGGCTTCTGCCAAACGTATCTCAATGGGTCCTCCAGATTGTAGAAAGAGGTTACAGAATCCAGTTTGGTTTTCGTCCACCACGATTCAACGGGGTTCTACACATAGTAGTACATCCCGAGCAGGCTCTGGTAATGGAGCAGAAAGTAAAAAATCTCTTAGGCAAGGACGGGTTCCTCCAACCGACAGGGAGTCTGGGTTCTACAGCTGGTACTTCATTGTTCCAAAAAAGGATGGGGGGTTGTGTCTGATATTAGATCTTCGTCAGCTGAATCATTCAGTCAAAAAGTTCAAGTTCAAGATGTTGACTTTGAAGCAAATCATGACCCAAATCAGATCCAAGGACTGGTTTGTCACGATAGATCTAAAGGACGCATACTTCCATGTCTCCATCCTTCCACAACACAGGAAGTTCTTGAGGTTTGCTTTCGGGGGTGAAGCATACGAATATCGGGTTCTTCCCTTCGGTCTAGCTTTATCACCCTGCATGTTCACAAAATGCATGGATGCAGCTCTGGTGCTGCGAAGACTTCAAGGACTTCATTCTGAACTATATCCTAGCGCAGTCGGAGCAATTGGTGGTTCAGCATCAAGATCGTTCTCTCCCACATGCAAAAATTGGGGTTGAGATTAAATGCTAAGAAGAGTGTGCTTTCTCTGGCCCAGAGGACCACTTTTCTTGGTGTGGTGTGGGATTCAGTCACGATGCAGGCTGTTCATTGTGTTGCTGTTATCCTCACAGTCGTAAAAGAGATAAAGCTAGGTCAGTCACTCACTGTGAATCAGCTTCAGAGACTGTTGGGTCTGATGGCAGCTGCATCCAATGTGATACCTTTTGGCCTGCTGTACATGAGACCCTTGCAGTGGTGGCTCAAGACCAAGGGGTTTTCCCCGAGTGGGAGCCCACTCCATATAATCAAGGTTACGTGCAGGTGTCTTTGCGCTTTGGTTATATGGAGGAAACCTTGGTTCTTGTCCCAAGGTCCTTTGTTAGGAGCTCAATGTCATCACGTCTCGCTTACGACTGATGCTTCTCTCATTGGATGGGGAGCAGTAATGGAAGGGTCTGTGGATTATCTTTCGTGGCACATAAATTGCCTGGAGATGATGGCATGGCATTGAAGCACTTCTTTTCAGACCTAAGAGGCCATCATGTGCTTGTTCGTACAGACAACACATTGGGTAGTCTCTTACATAAATCACCAGGGGGGTCTGCATTCGCGTCCACTATGCAAACTGGCGCACAAGATCCTCCTGTGGTCCCAAGGGAAACGGCTCTCTCTGAGAGCAATATACATCCTGGGGTACCAAAATTTAGGAGCAGACATCCTGTCGAGACAGGGGCTGAGGCCCGGGGAATGGCAACTTCACCCCGAGGTGGTGGAGCATATATGGGAGGTTTATGGCCAAGCAGAAGTGGATCTGTTTGCGTCTCAGTACACAACACACTGTCCACTTTGGTTCTCCCTCAAACATGGCCGAGGCTACGTCTGTACGCTTTTCCCATGATTGCTCTGCTCCCAGGAGTTCTGGAGAAGGTCCGCCAGGACAAAATAAGTCTACTACTAGTAGCGATATATTGTCCGAGCCGAACTTGGTTTTGGGACCTATTGGGACCTATTGTCCCTCCTCAACGGTGTTTTGGTGGGGAGGAACCTGCTGGTGACACGTTTCCTTCGTGCCGCTTTGAGGCTGAGGCCTGCTATCCGTACCAGAGTTCCAGCTTGGGACCTGGCTATTGTGCTAGAAGGCTTATCTATGGCTCCCTTCGAGCCCCTTGATATGGCTTCAGAAAACTTTCTGACCTTAAAGACAGTCTTCCTGCTGGCCATTTCTTCTGTTAAAAGAGTAGGAGATCTCCAGGCCTTGTTGGTATCCCCCACGTGCCTTGAGTTCGCACCAGGGATGGTCAAGGCATTCCTTTAGCTAAAGCTGGGCTATGTCCCTAAGGTGCCGACCAATGTACCTTGGCCTATCATTTTGCAAGCCTTTTGCTCTCCTCCTTTGCGTCGCCCTGCCATACTTTCTTCATCCCTGTGATCGACTTGCTTCGGCTAATTGAAGCTAATGGCAGTCATTCCGGATATGCTTTTATGCTTTCCTGGTTGTGATGTCACCCGCCTGTGACATTCTGTCTCGCCATTGGACTAGTTGACACATGTGCTTCAGACGCAATCACGCAGATGCGTTCCCAAAGCGTCCTTGATGCAGCATCTCATTCCCTTCTCAGGGAACAATGGTTACAGTCGTAACCTGAGATGTTCTGCTGTTAAGCAGCTCTACAGAAGATAATAGAGACATTGATCAGATCAATTCAGCTCAGTTTCATTCTCATCTGATAATGTCAGTGCAGTCAGATCAATAATATTACTGGATATCAATAGTCTTTTAAAGCCCAACTAAGCAAGTAAAGCCAAATCACTCAGAGTAAATCACATTCACACCTGTTGATCATGTTTGAGCAGAGAAGATGGAGAGTCATACTGAAACTGTGTTTTCATCATCAGGCCCTCCAGGTGAGAAGGGAGAGAAGGGTAATCCAGGTGTGGGTGTGCAGGGACCGAGAGGAGCCGTCGGACCTCCAGGTAAACCTACACACACTCACACTCACACACACTCAGACTCACACACACACACACACACACACACACTCTCTTTCTCACACACCCACACACACTCTCTTTCTCTCTCACACACACACACACACTCTCTTTCACACACACACACTCAGACTCACACACACATACACACACACACACTCTTTCTCACACACTCACACACACACACACACACACACATGGTTTTTATACTGTACAAACTGTATTTTCCATCCCCCTACACTACCCCTACACCTAAACCTACCCATCACAGGAAACTGTGCACATTATTACATTATTGGTACATTATTATACATTATTTTTTTACTCAAAAAAACTCATTCTCATTTGAAAAATGGGGACATGGGGTTAATGTCCTCATAAGTCACTCTCTCCTTGTAATACCTATGTCATACCCATGTCATTATACAAATATGTGTCCTGATATGTCACAAAAATGCGCACACACACACACACACACAGACTATTGTTCAATGTGTTTAAGGGCATCTTAGCCACTTTACTCGATATAATATGAAACAGGAAGCTGAAGTGTCTGTTTCCTGGTGTGCCACAGGACCGCCTGGTGAAGGGAGGACAGGAAGTCCAGGTCCATCTGGTCGCCCCGGTAACCCCGGGAGTCCCGGCAGACCCGGAATACCAGGACCAGTCGGTCCACCGGGACCGGCCGGATACTGTGACCAGAACGCCTGCCTCGGGTACAATGTGGGAGGTGAGTATGTGTTTATTGTCCTTCGCTGCTTCATAAGGTTTCTGTTGCGCATGTGATTATTGTGGCATGTGTTGCATGAGACAAATATAAATTCTCTCTCTCTCTCTCTGGCTGTTTAGAATGGAATATTAACATACTGCATACATTCATACGGCTGCAAGATAAATCCAAATAAAACTGAAATTGCGGTATGGCTTAGTGCTATTATTAAATCCCAAAGGCTGTGATTTAATTAGATATAGAGTGAGAGTGAAGCGCAGCTCTGTGTTCATTCAGACGCCAGCAGCTCATGATCCGCCAGTGTTTCAGCGTCTCGATTCACAGAATGAACTCCATCTGCATCTGCTTTAACACACATTTGAGAACCAAACCTGCGGCAAACATCTTCACAAACAAGAGCAGCTTTAATGGCTTCATGCGGTTTTCTGATAAAAGTTTGACGGTTTAATCAGTCTGTTTTGTAATTTTACAATTGTTCTGTAAAATATTACAATAGTATTTTTTCTTATTTTGTATTTCTTTATTTAGTAATAATAATAAAATACTTATTATTACATATTATTAGGTCATTATTATTATAGTCATGATGATATATAATCACAAAAAACAATTGCCCCATTTGTGAAGCCCTTCAAACAAGCACATTCTAAATCGCAGTTTATCAGAGAAAATCTCCAGATTGCGCAGCCTTACTGCATTGTGTTCTTTTATATTGTATGTGAAGCAACATGAAATATGTAATTCTGAACATGTAAAACAGCAGTATCCTTCATTGTCACATGACCTCACTGTTGCATGTTTAATTTGGCAAGTCAGTCAGAAAAGAAGTTGGTCACTGTGTGCTCTGAATAGTCTATACTGCATGTTTTGACAGATGCAGTAAGTCTATTCAATGCATAGAGATAATTCACATACTGTACAGAGGATTCATACTGCAGAAATAGTAGTATGATATTCCACTAACACAGTGAAACAGGCTGAACATCTAACATGAGCATTTTAGTGTCTGTGGGGGCGGGGCTGGCAACCAATGAATAGTAATGTGTGCATGTGGGGCGGGGCAGGGGGTGTGGCCTGTCAACCAATGACAGTCAAGAGAGACTTCACCCAAAAAATAAAATCATTCTGTCATCGTTCCCTCATGAGGTTCAGCTTAGAGTCGCGACACTTCGACCTTTGATGTCTTAGTCTATTTATTTTTCTGGTCGCACTGCATGATTATATAGTTGCACGTCATTGATTGTTGGTCCATCGGGTGAGAGCCGCTGCTTCAGTAATGTGTGTCCTGTCCGTCTCTGTACGTGCTGCTTGTTCGGGTCAGAACCGGGCTTTGATGGCGACCTCACTGACAGAGATGTTCCTCCAGTTCAACTGCCGCCCAGCTCGTACCAGCCGTACGGACCGGAGGCCGAGGCCGAGGACGACGACCCCTACGGAAGCTACGGCTCCTACTACCAGCCCAACTACCCTCCGCCTCGCCCCGTTCAGCCCGACGACCCCGTCATAGAGCCGGAGGTGGAGGAGCTGCGCTCGCCGGGCATACAGCGACTGACGCGCAGCCTCGCAGACCTGCGCAGACAGCAGCCTAGAAGAGCAGCTCAGCGGACGTAACCGTCGCGCAGGAAACACATCACTGTCACAGACAGGAAACACATGGACAGACAGAAACAGGAAGTGTGTCAAGTGAAGTCAGCTTGATTTCTACAGCGCTTTACACAATACAGATTCTTTCAAAACAGTTTCACAGTAATAAACAGGAAAATAACAGAATTAATGATGCAGACTGCATCAAATTCATGTAATTTACTTGTCTAGTAATACCACATGATACCGGTCATTTGTTTGTAATTCCGCATTAAAGTTGAACGTTCACTAGTGACGGACCAATCAGCTGCGAGCTTGAGACTAAACCTCAGCAATGAAAATAAAATACTGCTGCTTCATCAGCAGAGATCCATTGACACGTTTACATGACCACACACATTGTTGGCTTGTTAAAGTGCCCTATTATGCTATTTTATTATGCTATAAGGTTTCTAATGTTGTTTTGGAGTTTACAACAGGTTCACATTCATCCAAGGTCAAAAACACTTTAATTTTCTCATAATATCCACTGCAGCATCAGCTCTTTTCTCAGTGTCTGAACCGCTTCGTTCAAAGATTCGGTCTCTCTAAACCCCGCCTTTCTGAGAGCTGCTCTGCTCTGATTGGTCAGACGGCCCAGTCTGTTGTGATTGGTCAGAAACCAAACGCTCATTATCATATCTGAATCTCAGCTCTTGATTCACAGTGATACGAACAGTAACGATGGCGTCGGTTTTACCGTATCAATCTCATCAAAGTGGATTTGCTTTGGCAGCAGAAAACAGCGTCTTCTCGACATGAACAACACGAACCAAACTCTTCCAGTCTCAGACACAACTACAGTGATAGAGGGCGGGGCAAAGCAGACGCTGTTCAGCCAATGAAGACCAGAGGCGGGCATTATGCAAATTAGTTACAAACCTACATAGGTTCAGCAGGAAGTGAGACTGAATTACTGACGACTCGTTTCAGTTCAGAATTTATTCTTTCTTTTAGGAGACAAAAACTCAATTTATCTGCACTTTGATATTTTACATTCACAAACAAACAGCTCTATTACACACTACATGAAAGGGAATCTCTGAAAAAGCATAACAGAGGCACTTTAGGCATAATCAGGTTAAGAACGTGCATGTAAACGCGCTACATCTGCTTAGATTAAAGATGATTTCTGTTAGTAAACCACAAACAACCAGCGGCTTTTCTGAAATTAATCTTATTTACACGCATAACAGATACATTTCATAGCAAAAGCATTCAGACATTTGAGACTTTAAAACGCTCACGGTGTCAGACTGATGGAGACTCAGTATTCATTTCTCTGTCTTTCTGTGAAGGTGATGTGTTGAATATATTTACAGCAACATCGTGAATATGTGCTTTGTTGTAGTTATTTAAGGCTATTTAAGTTTCTGAAGAAAGCACCAGCAGGATAGCTTCGTGTCTTTTCCTTTGTGATGTCTGAACGGTGAACCGAATCATTCTTTCAGGTTCTTTTCTGATTGAATCAGTTCAGTTCCTTGAATCGATTCTTTCCAACGGTCCGAATCAGTTTGTTTGCGTTTGATAATGTAGGTGAATATTGCTGTCTATTAATATTATTACATTTAAATGACTGTGATTGAGCATCATTCTTGTGTTTATTTTGAGAAAAAACGGTCAGTTGAAAATATAAAGATGTTTTATTGTATTGTTGGTTTTACATTAAACATTTTGAATTCGATTGACTGTTTGGTATATAAATGTTTCTTCTGCTTGTGATGTGAGAACTCAAGTAAAATACAGATATATTGTCATGATATCAAGATATGTTTGAATCTGTATGGAGGCTGATCATTCTGTCAATGATCGTCTGAATATAAGTCACATTCAGATGATTCTGTTGAGTTTGTGTTCAAGAGTCTCTTTATATCGTCTGTATTATGATACTGATTCAGTGTCACAGATATGATAGATGAACACATTAAACACTGATTATTCTGCAGTTTCTCACTTTCTCAAGCTTTGGCCACGTTGTTGTTTTATCTTCAGAAGTTATTTATTTTATCTTATAAGGTTTTTCTTTACTTTCAGTATTCAGCATGTTTTAAACTTTTAACTAGGCCTATATCTGCTGTTGTTTACAATCATTTGTTTCACATTTCATAGTCATGTGTCATTTTTTGATGTAATGATTGCAATGATGTGTTTTGATCGGCTGAATTATAGAGCAGGTCAAATCGATTTAATAAAAAAATATCAAAAAACAACTGAAACTATTTGTTTCTTGAAAGCCACAAAATGGTTTAATAATGAAATACAGGGAGTTGTTTTTCCAGGATTCCTGAAATCTCTTTTGAAAAAGTTTTCTGTGATGGGTGGGTTTAGGGGAGAGAATATATAGTTTGTACAGTATAGAAATCATTATGTCTATGGGAAGTCCCCATAAAACATTAAAGTAACTAATAAGAATGAAAAGCCCTGATCTACAGGTGATCTATAGTTATTATCAAAACTTCTTTCAATAATAGTCATGCACGACACTTCTGAGTGTGTGTTCCGCACATCACACGTCACTGGTGTGTGTTTGCGCGTAAATATAAATAAATATTTTAGACCGATTTAATATTTGAGCGCTCGCGAATCCGCCAGCAGAGGGAAGCAGTTCATCACGTGACATTCCGCTCTACACTTTATACAGTACAGAGCAGGAAAATAACAGAATCAATGATGCAAACATCATCAAATATGAGAGAAATTCAGATTCTGCTGTAAAGCAGCTCTAAAGAAGACATTATTCAGCTATTGAGCTCAAGTTTTGTTTTCATTTAGAAAACCAAATTCAGAATGGCCTCATATCAGAATACACAGTGCATCAGTTTGTTGCGTATGGGGCTGCATAGCCGCAGACCAGTCAGGGTGCCCATGCTGACCCCTGTCCACCGCCGAAAGAGCCAACAGTGGACACGAGAGCATCAGAATATATATATATATATATATATATATATATATACACACACACACACCCACACACACACCCACACACCAAAGCAGTAATTTTTTAGCACTCGTCTCATGAGATGCAGGTTCGAGTCTGGCCTGCGTCATGTTTTATTCCTCCTCCTCCTCCTCTTGATTTCCTGTTTTCCTGCAAAAAGACCCTCAAAAGATTCAGATTTTTTACAGATTCAGGTTTATTTCACTGGTTAGGATTAGCCTATCTCTCTCTTTTTTAATATTCAGAATTGTTTATGTGAAAATCCAGTGAGAAATGAGG
The DNA here is from genome assembly GCA_039654765.1 of Mylopharyngodon piceus. Lineage (NCBI taxonomy): Eukaryota > Metazoa > Chordata > Actinopteri > Cypriniformes > Xenocyprididae > Mylopharyngodon > Mylopharyngodon piceus. The sequence goes on along the minus strand of JBCHWC010000148.1, from coordinate 297,033 downwards.
CCATATGAAGAGTCTGTGTTTTAATAAGTAATGCTGGATTAAAGGATTCCAGCTGTTGTTGTGTCTGGATAGAGAATATTAATACAGTAAAACATCATACAGACGAGCACGTGACTGATCTGTGCTTGTGTATGTTGAGTATTTATAGTTCATGTTCATTGACGAATAAACTCTGAATGAAAATCCTCGCGCTTCTCTGACGTACCGGATCATGTGTCGGTTACCGTAGATTTCTCGTGCTCGACTTTTTCTCCGTTCTCGTCTTTTGCTCCGGTGTCGATCTGAGCGCGACTTTCCTCCGGAGGATCACGACGCGTTTTCAGAAGGTGAGGCTTTCCGCTTCGATTCACTGTTATTGCGACTGCAGAAAGTTTCTGGTTGAATTGAATCGCGAGCGCTGAAGTTACCGGCGCGCGCCACTCGCGCTTCCAGACAGCAGCGCGCGCCTCCGTGGGGCTCGAACTCTGAGCTCGCGCCGTTAGCCGGTTAGCCGCGCGCGCTCTCTGTGCGTTTACAAACGGGCCTGAACACGAACGACACCGAACGGGTTTCTGAAGGAAAGACTCAACATTTTACAATATTCAGTCGTTTACTGCTTTCACGTGTTTTCACTCGTTCGTGTCTTCTGATTGTTTGATCGTTTTGAGTGAGTTTAGTCTGTATTTTGACAGAAATGATTCTGACTGACGTGAGGCTCGTTCATTTAAGCTGCTTATGAAGTTTGAGAAGGTTGTGTTTGGTGTAACATTACTGACATGTTAAGTTCTGAACGAGTTTAATCTGCCATCAGTGAATGAATGAATGAATGTGCAGCATGTATCATCATCATCATCATCATCACATGTTATGAAGTGACTTTATGACATCTAACGCTGATCTTCTGTGTAAATCTCGGCTGTCTTCAGTCAGTCTGTTGCTCACTGGTTTCCAAGGTAACAGCTGTTTGACTTCGTGACACACTCATCTCTGACTGATAACTGAACTCTTCCTGATTGTAACACTGAAACAATCATTTTAAAGCTGCTTTGATACAGTATGTATTGTGAAAAGCGCTATAGAAATAAACTTGTATTGAATTGGAGTCACATGAGTGGAGATGCCGAGGACTTACTTAGCTAATAATATCTAACATGAGGAAAATTGAGCCTGTTTATGAGCACTGTGACATTTTTTAATGTCAATTACAACAAATAGAACCATGACATACAAATACAATATAACTTTGAACACCTTGATTTATATAAAGAGAATCTGAGTTTGGGTTCTGAAGAATAATAAAAATAATAGTCAAAAAATAGGCTTGAATTTGCAAAACATTCTTTCCCAAGCTGAACATGTTCTTAAAGTCCCCATGAAATCAAGATGGACACTTCTAGTTGTTTTTTGTTTGTTTGTTTGTTTTGTTTTTATAGAATATTGCAGTATGATTTATTGGCGCACATCATTATTGTGTTAAATTCATGTTCCTGGTAATCTTGAATCAGAATATCTTCCCCTCCCTCTTGCAGCATCTTTTCTCTTCTCTGATGAAGAGGGCGGGGCAACCTGTCACTCACATGAGATCCACCAATAGCAAACCGCAACCATCCAATCAATTTCCCCACAGACAAAATCAAGCCCCGCCCTACATTTGTTCTTGTTTGCGAAGCAGTTAGGGGAGAGAAGTTCTGTGCGACTTTTACCCTGAGCTTCATCTCGTGTCTCAGACTCCACAGATGAGACTGAGATGATGATTATGATGATGATGAGAATATAATATTCCTAAACGGTGACTGGAGCTTTTCTTCTGGGAGGATCATCTCTGTTCAGGAAGTTCACAAACCCCCGGTGAGCTTTGTTCAGTGTTTTATTTTGATTGGATGATGACATGGCAATGGGCAGGGTTTTCTTGCCATACAGTCATGATAATTTGGGGGAAATATTTATTGTCATTAAAAAAGCTTCTGTTATTCTTTCAATAAATGTTTAATTTTATTTAAATTAATTCGATTTTGAGGTGAAATACGACCTAAGATTCACCTATGTGCATTTATAATTAATCTGAAAATTATTGTTATTAGTGTTGATGTTTATAAATCAAACAATTTATTTAAATACAATAGAATTGTAAAACTATAGAAGATAAGTGTGTGTGTTTGCCTGTATCTATTCTTCGAGGAGGATTTTGAAGGAAGGTCAATATTGAGTTTGGCTGCAGACAGAATTCCTGAGCTGGAATACATCTTATTGGATGTGTGGGTGGGGGGCGGGGCTTAGCGCTGCACTCCCATTGGCTGTCACTGGTGACTGTCACCTTGACACTTGTTCCTCACTAGTGTGTGTGTGTGTGTGTGTGTGTGAGAGAGATTCTATAGAGAAAAACAAATGGACTGGCTGAGATTGTGCTGAAGCAGGATGGAGGAATTTCAATGAAACATCCCTCTCAGAAATATTGTTTATTCAAGCAGTTTATTCAGACGTCTGACTGAAAGACAATGTATCATTTCAAATGTATCCTTCCTCTCTAAACATGGACATGATACTTTCATGTATTTATAAAACACATCAACATTGTGTGTGATTGGAGTTGTTTCAAATGAAATGTGTTTTACATTTGCATTTATTCGTTTGGCAGATGCTTTTATTCAAAGCGACTAACACAGCGCTTCATCCTCAGCAGGCAGTAACATGAGAAGTGATGAAATAAAAAAACGTTCCCAAATTAGACAATAGAGATGAAGATATGACTGTCAGGACGGTTTGTCATCAATTCTCATCTCTGCTTCTATATTCAGATGAAAACTAAAACCTAAATCAACCCAAACAGAACCATTTTACAGGAAAATTCAACTTAGTTTTATTGTTTGATAGATTTAACTCTTGATTTAATGTGAAATCATTTTTAAGTGTTTATTTTGCATGTCCCAGTCATTATTATTTTCTTAGTTTAAATCGAATATGCAGTTCTACCTAAATGTAACTTATATTAAAATGAAAAAAATCATTGTCAGGGTCACGTTAAGCTTCTTTGTGTTTTTGGTCATGTGCTGTGTTTCCTTTCAGTGTAGTTTCTGTCTCCATAGTTAGTGATTCCTCCTTGTTTGTTACCTTGGTTACTGATTAGTCCCACCTGTGTCTTGTTCAGTTCTCAGTGTGTTTATACTCCGCCTGTTGTTCAGTTCGCGGTCGGTTATTGTCAGTGTTTGATGTGTTGCGTTAGTATTTTCCCATGTAAAAGACTTATTATTGTCATTCTGATCATTTGTGTTTGGATTGCACAGCAACGTGACAATCTTATGCTTTTGTTAATATCTGTGTTGTTTCATGTAAATGTATGAAAGATGTGACTTCAGCATTTGTTTGACACAGTGATATTTGCCAGTCTGGGCCTTCAACTCCAAAACATTTGGAAAGTAATGAATTGTCAATTCACAGAAATGATTTGAAAGAGTAATGCCATGGGTTATGAATGTATATATAACATAATTTTGAGTCTGTTTGTGGAGAAACCTGAGGTTACACTTTATTTCGGTAGTCCACTTTAGACATTCTACTAACTATAAGTAACTACATGTCAACTAACTCTCTTTAGAGTATTAGTAGACTGTTATGGTTAGGGTTAGTAGAATAAGTTGACATGTACATGCAAAGTTACTTATAGTCAGTAGAATGTCTGTTGGGAGCATCAAAATAAAGTGTTTGCAGATATTAAGCAGACAGTCTACTAATACTCTTTTGAAATAAAGTATTAGCAAACGTGATTATAGGGCTTTCCTGAGAATGAGCCGGTGTTGTACGCACTAAAGCACAGAGTTCATCAGCCCCATTTCCCTGCTCCTCTTTCTTCCTCCAGCCTTTGTCTGGATTCACAGCACATTCACTGGGAGCGGATCCGTGCTCAGACAGGACAGACTGCAGCCAAAACACTTACGCTTTGACACTACGAGCAGATGCAGTGATTAATGTGTGAAGATTGACGATATTTCTGTAAGTTGCTTTGGATAAAAGCATCTGCTAAATGCAAAAATGTAAATGTTCGATGAGCTCATAAAACATCATCTTAAAATGTAGGAATCTAACAGACGATGTGTCTTGTTTCCCAATTACCCCTTGTGTATTTAAAACCCAGTGTTTATTATGTTTCTTGTCTGGTGTTGTCCTTTGTTAGATGTTTCTATCTAGGGATGCACCGATCCGATATTCAGATCGGGTATCGGCTCCGATACTGCCATTTTTGCCGGATCGGGTATCGGCCGGATGGGACCGATCCAAATCCGATATTGTGCGTTTACTATTTTGTTATTGTTAAGCTCCACAAAAGGCACAAAAACATTAAAAAGCACCATAAAGTTTCCGTGCACTATATTCCAAGTGTTCTGAAGCCATTCCATAGTTTAATTTGAGGTACAAATAAATATTTAAGTCGTTTGTAACAAAGTTCGTAAATATAAGGAAGGAAGAGGACAGGGTCGGCGTGACTGCTGACGGTGGCTTTATTGTCAAATTCTCACTCAAACAAAACGTTGCGCTCACAGCACACAACACAAGTAACTTTCAGTAATAAAACTATATAAATCCAGATATGCAGCAGCTTCAGGCGTCCACCAGTCAGCAGTCCATCTCTCACTTCTGTTTCTCCTGGTGTTATATAGGTCTCTCCACGCCAATTACTGTAACAAGACACAGGTATTTGTTATTTGCGTTTAACCCACTCACTCACCGCTCGTCTCCCAACTCTCTCTCCCGCTGCAGACTTCGCGGAACCACGCCCCCCTCGCCACATAGTTAAATTAAAGTTCACGTAAATGCCTCCCTCCGCTGCGGTTGTCAGTCATTCTCCATTCAGCATTCAGACTGCGTGTCGCGTTCGGTTACGACAGTCAACACAATGAAACTCTCTCCAAGATGAAGCAATGTTTCTATTATTATACTTCATCTGTAGACAACGATACCGGTAATACAATACGCATCAATATATCTTCACTTTGTGCTTTGAACTTTTCAATGCAGAGCGCTGCCGCTGCGCACTGTGACTCCATGATGCTTCAAGCGCATCATTCTGCACATGGGATGTGCATAAGCCCTTTGTGCCACTCTGTATGGGAGCCGTTCATATTATAATACTTGTGCGGAATGAAAGATTGTTAATAGCATTTTTTGTTCTGTCCTATCTATCATATGTTGCTACCTCATTAAAAAAAAACTCCACTATAAATTTAAAAGAAATGTCTTTTAATTTTATAGTATAGCCTATATTTATATTTAGTTTATGTCATCTATGACTCAAACACTCATGAAAAACAAGCCATGAGTCATGGATGAAGGAATCAGCTGGACTCCTGTTTATTTTAAATGGAAAGTAATGTTTAAGTCAAGCCTGATACCTTGCACAAAAGAATGATCCCAGTTTCTTCCACACAGTGAGGCATACAGTTTATTAGGTAATTTAGCACTTTTTTTATTATTACCTGAATATCGGATCGGTATCGGTATCAGCTGATACTGAATCCCAGGTATCGGAATCGGTATTGGAAGCGAAAAAGGCAGATTGGTGCATCCCTATTTCTATCTGAACCGCTCAGTTCGTTAATGCCGTTGTGAGACCCTAATTGGACATTGGTGTTGTACATTGATTTGGCATTGCAACTGAGTTGCTCTGCATTTACTGTGGGTGTCGTGGAAGAAGAACGCGGCCCTCCCACGGTATCTGCTACACCAGAATCTCCAGCCGACAAGGCCTTCACACCAGAGTCTCCAGCCGACAAGGCCTTCACGCCAGAGTCTCCAGCCGTCATGGCCTCCACACCAGAGTCTCCAGCCGACAAGGCCTTCACGCCAGAGTCTCAAGCCGTCATGGTCTCCATCGAGTCTGGAAGTCTCAGAGGTTCTCTCATCATCGATGGCACTCCCTGTTACAGTGATGTCCATTCTATGTGTCTAGGCCGTGTACGTTTTTTCATTTCCCCGCAAGGCAGCGGCACCTGATTCAGTTTTGTCTGAGGCAACGGGTATTGTTCCTGAACTGTCTGTATGTCCTGCTATGGTCGAGGAGGCCACTGATGAACTCTCTGTGTCACCGTCCGTCCGTGAATTTCCTGTTACAACCACAGTGGTTGCCTTGAACTTTCTGCCTGCCCTGATATGATGAAGGATGTTATCAATGAATTCTCTGTCTGCCTGATATGATGACAGAGGTCGTCAATTAAGTTTCTGTCTGCTCCGATACAACCACGGAGGTTGTCTATGAACTCTCTGCAGTGGCTACAGAGACCAATCCTAACCTCTCTGTGCTCTTTGTTACAGTTCTGCCTGATCTGCTGTGGTGGTCCTCCATTACGCCTTGGTGGTTTTTAGCCCCGCCTCCTCCACCGTGGTGGTCTCTAGCTCCACCTTATCTGCCTTGGTGTTCAGCAGCTCTTCAGTCCTGTCTGCTCTGCTGTGATGGTCATCTGCTCCATCATGGTGGCCTTAGTCCCGTCAGCTCCATCCTGGCCACTTACCATGCCTATTCCTCACTGGCCGCCTACCCTGCCGGCTCCGCCCTGGCCACCTGCTCTGATGGCTTCACCCAGCTCTCTGACCCTCCTCAGTCTCCAGTTCCACCACACTGGCCTGGCCCTCCATCCCTCCCCCTGTTCCACCTCCGCTCCACCTCCCTCCTGGACTTATATGTCTGTTTGCTGAGGAGCGTCTAGAATCCGCTTCTTAAAGGGGGCTCTGTCATGATCCCAGCCTGTGCTCTCCTGGTCTTGTGTGGACTTTTATGTTATTTTCTGTTCTGTGACATATTTTGTAGTTTTTCTTGTTGATTAGTTTACCAGTGTGGTATTTAGCTTATAGCCGACTACAGAAATTAAATAATTAAAGGTAAAATAAAAATGAAATGAAAGGGAAGTTGCGCTCATCTTTTCTTCTTTATTGTGATGTATATCCGAGTGAAGCGGCTTATGGAACAAGGACAAATGTAGGGCGGGTCTTGATTTTGGGAATTGATTAGCTGGTTGGATGGTTGTGGTTTGCTATTGGTTGATCTCATGTGGGTGACAGGTTGCCCCGCCCTCATCATCAGAGAAGAGAAGAGATGTCGCTGCAGGAGGAAGGGGAAGATATTCTGATTAAAGATTATGAGCCACTTGAATTTAAAACAATAATGATGAGCAATAAATCATTTAGAATAAACATTGCAATATTCCATAAAAAAAAAAAACAAGTGTCCATCTTGATTTCATGATGACTTTAAGTTAAAATCTGCTGGAACACCGAGATCACGGGTCACGTGTGGCTCTTGAGTTCCTGTATGAGAGTCAGATGTCACCTGTGGTTACCATGGTAACAGAGAGAGTTTAATCAGATGTCCGTGTTTAAAACCTGCTCTTCTGTGATCTTTTGAGAATGTTCAGAAAGATTGTTTAATGTTCAGCACTGGCTTGAATAATATTCTGGTTGTGTTTCACAGAAGAAAGAAATGCTGTGAGGATAAGTAAATGATGACAGGGCTGAATTATTCTAATGTTGTGGGCTTGAATCCCAGGGACCCAAGTGCAAAACAATGTGATTGTGATTGAGTTCAACACCAGCGGTGATCCTCGAGTCACGTATTACACTATATCGCGTGTGTGTGTGTGTGCGTGTGTGTGTGTGTTAGCTGAAGACTGTGACAGAGTCTCATGCAAGTTTTATAATGACAGTCCAGCGCTGCGGTGATGCTGAATGTGTCATTACTCACATTTGCACATGTGTGTGTGTGTGTCCTGCTCAACATGCCTGTCCAATTACACACACACACACGTGTGTCCCTGCTGTGCTGCTCGCTGTCAGGCTGCTGTAATTAATGAACATACAGTGTCGCTGGGCTGTCACACTCTCACTGTTGCTATAACAACAACATGCAAATGAAGCTTGGCTTAATGTTTTTACATTTCTAATCAGGAGAGAGAGAGAAAAGCAATTTATTCCCTCCAGCAGCAGCGATGTGATTCCTCCTCACGCGCCTTCGGTCCGCTTCATTAATATTACACACGCGGGTCCAGGGCTTTACCCCGATGCATTCGTTTCCAGCGTCCTGATGTGGTCGGAGATAAACACACGCTCCTCCGTTTTGACCATCATCTGGTTCATTCCTGTTCTGCAGAACTCAGTAACTTCACACAATGAATCTGCTTGTGTAGCGACATATTTCTATAAAAGGGTCTATCAGAATCTGCTCTGATCGAGATCAGACTCTTGATTATTTACACAGTGACCAGGATAGAAACAAAGAGCCAAAGTTATTCATTACTCAGTGAGAGATTGACTGTTCGTTTACATTCATTCATTTTCATATGTTTTATTTTCACATCTTTTGAAATGTTGATCTTATCAAACTGATTTGTGTCATGTGATCAAACAGGATTTAATGTTTTAGAAAGACACAAACCAACTAATGCCACGAAACATCCCAGAACTCCGAAGATCCGTAGGTAATACCTTCCGATTCTTGTGCTGCTATTTCCCTCCAAAATAATGTCATGTCCTTTAGGATGATGTCATTAAGGACCTGGCTTTTTTTAGTTGAAGGGATTCTGCATCTTTGTTTGTAAGTAATTGTTTTACTGGGAAGATACTGCAAACAAAAGGAAACAGTTGGCTGGAAAATAACCTTTGAATCTCTATTTTTGTAAATGTTTTGGACAGAAACAAAAAACACTGAAAACATGTAAAGGAACTGCAGTTTATGTAACATTATTTTCTATGACATTCATTTGACTATAAATACCTCTTTAAAATGTTCTTATGGCAATGAATAAAAAAGGGACACTAATATGATTAACATCTTTAAATATTTATCGAGTATGAAATGACATGATTGGGACATGAAAATATCATTATGTGTGAGTACAATGTGGTCTCTGTGTGTGTTTCTGCTGATGTGATGAATGTATTCATGTGAAATGACCTGCGGCTCCATGTGTGTTTGGATTCTCACAGTGAAATCTCCTCCGCGTGCCAGAATCGCCTCATTGACCCACAGGCCTTGAGATCTCAAACGTCTGGGATTTGATACAAATGAATACAAACCTGTTTCACATTCCCCTGCCACTAGACACTTTCTTTTTGCTTTGTCTTTCTCCTCTCGGTCTGTGATTCTAGCTAAAGCCGTTGGTAAGTCTTCTGTCTTAGCTGAGTTTTTGGCTTTGCTTCTGGAATGCTTGAACTCATGAACCTTCTGTGCAAACTCTCCTCAGTCTCTCTTTCTCTCCACTGAAAAGTGTGCATCTGCTTTGTTTGTCATTGGTGTTTATTTATATATATATATATATATATATATAGCACCAAATATTGTGCACCAAAATCAGTCACTCTGAGCCTTAGAATTAAACGGATCGTTTTTGCTGCTCTGCATGTATGATTTTTATGTAAATGCTTCTTCACATGTGAAATGAGTAACAGTAAGTTCAGCAAGACATTTTTCACTGGGAGGGAGTTTTCTTCCTGAAAAGTTACAGAATGTTTTTATAGTCCAGTGAACCCTTATTTCAGATAATCAAGAAAACATTTGCGCAGACACTTTTACCTAAAGACACGTACTGTGCTCCAGAATGTGTGTTCCATAAGAATTAATTAAACCCATGGCATTACCATTTCTAAAACTGTGCTCTTCCAGTTACAGGATCTGATTGGTGTCATTGACCTCAGCCTGCTGAATTCTAATAAAGTCGTTTTGTATCTGTTCTGTTTGTGCAGGTGAGCTCTGTGTGACGAGCCTCCATGACACCCAGTTTCGCAGATGAAGCTCCGTGCCTGTGGGAGCGTCTGATGCCACCTGCCCAAATGCTGGGTTTTCACTCTGATCCCCTCGTTCCTCATTAAAATCCCTCAGCAGATCATCCCCTGCCAATTGTCGCCATACTCATCATGTCAAGCCGAAGGAAGTCGTCCAAACCCTGTGTGGTCCATGCAACCTGCTTTACGCCAGAAGAATCTGTGGAAATGGATGTTTCAGTGGAGACTGTGCTGGACAGATATGCACCTGTTCCGTCTTCAACGGATGAAAGCGGGATGTCATTGAATGATGAGGAAGAGGAGAAGTCTGATGGGGGTTCTGCACCGGAGCTGGGTTCCTTCCGCAACTACAGAGATCATGAGGACTTCCATCAGTCTGAAGGACCAGCCAGTACATTCTATGTTTGCACCATCTGCAATTTCCGTACCAACCACTTTGACTCCCTCTCATGTCATAATAAAGTTCAACACCCAAATGAGAGCCGTTTCAAGTTCAGGCAAACCATTGATTGCGAGAATGATGGTTCCCTTCTGGATGCTGTGGATTTTGAATGTGAATTGGGACCATTGGTACACTCCAGCAGTTCAGCAGGTGAAGAAACTGGAAAGACACAAATGGAAAACAGCAGCATTTTGGAGAAAGGGCTAGAGGTGGAGAAGGAGAAGGAGCTGGATAGTCCAATGTTGAAGGATGAGATCAGGGCAGTGAGCGTAAATGGTACGATCATTATTCCGGAGCCCACGTGTCATGTCACTCCTCTGCTACAGCGACCTCCCAATCTCAGCATCTCTCCAACAATCGCAGTTCCTCTTCACACCAGCAAGTACAACCCCATACTGGACAGCAATACCACCCTGATCGCATCTTTCAACAGATTCCCATATCCAACCCACGCAGAGCTCTCCTGGCTCACTGCTGCCTCCAAGCACCCTGAGGAGCAGATCAAGGTATGGTTCACCACCCAGCGTCTGAAGCAGGGCATCACCTGGTCACCTGAAGAGGTGGAAGAAGCTCGTAAGAAGATGTTCAATGGCAGTATACCACCCCCACACCAGACCTGTGCGGTTTCACCTACACCTGTTGGAGAACCATTCAAGCCCAGGCAAGCATTTTGTCATGTATTTGGACAGACCAGCCTTCCACCATACAGCACAGCTAATATTTCACCCACTACTTGTACACCTGCCACTTTTACAGCTGTCCGTCAGACACAGACACTTAAGCGCTCTTTAGGAACTCCTCTCTTGGCTTCGGAGGTCAAACGGCCTGTTGTTCCCCCAACTGGAGACCCCAAAGAGAGTCTGCGCATGCCCCCTCCACTGGCTCCACCACCAGAAAGACTGGCTATCGCTTCTTCTCCTGGGTTCTCGGAGACTAAAACATCTAGCCCTGCTCCTTTGGTGGCCTCAGACATGAAGAGACCTGTTGCTGCAAATTTTGTCCCACCTAAAGGGAAACTCCCAATGGTTCAATCCAAAGAGAAGATACCTGCGGCAATCCCTTCAGTGTTGCCCAAAGAAAGACTCCCTTTGTCACCCATAGTGTCCACCAATCTCAAAAGATCTCTAATTCATCAGCAAATAAACAATCGTACTTCTGCCACCTTCTTCGTTCCTAAAAACAAGTTATCATGCTTTGGTAATGGTGTAACCGCAGCAGCAGCTGTGACGACCCCACAGGTGAATAGGCCAACAATCATTCAGAGTCTGTCTGCCGTGCCTCTGTCCCCGTCTCCGACACCAGTCCTTCGGTTTAAGTCTACAGAGCCACCAATGTTCCCATGCTTCAGTAGTCAGAATGGCAAAGAAATCCCCCATGGGGATGTTAAGCATTGGTTTTTTGACCAAACTACAATTTCCCAGAATGATTCCCAGAACTCATGTGTTGAATTTGCTCTGAGGGAGCGTTCGGTTCCCACTCATTTTCCTCTACTGGAGAGAGTGAAGGACAAGAGTCCTGGACAAATTAAGCTTCTAGAGGAGAGTTTTCAGAGGAACAGTTTCCCACCCTATAATGAGGTCCAGTACCTCATGATCACCACTAGACTGTCCAGAGAGGAAATTGAAAGCTGGTTCTTGGAGCGCCGAGCACTTCGAGATGATTTGGAACAAGCCCTGCTGAACTCCATGGGTTCTAAACAGGATTCCCAGCAGCCCGTCCTCAACGGAGCCCAGAGACACTCTGGCACCCATACCTTCAGCCCTGTGCCTCCGAACAGCAAGTCCGTGAACCCTCTCAAAAATGTCTTTGTCCAAAACCGATGGCCTTTGCCTGTGGAGTTCAGGCATCTGGAGATGCAGACACGGTTGCCTCGCACAGAACTCGTCCGTTGGTTCCGAGATGGTCGACTAGCTCAGCAGAGCCACGTCCTAGACTGGAAGGAGGTGTTTGGAGAGCGAAATGGCTGCTGGGCTGCAGACTCCACAAAACGGTCAAGCCCAAAGGAACGACCACTTAGAGAAGAGAACAGCAAACCCAGCAGCCCAGAAATCGAAAACTGGTTCAACAACACGCCCGGTCAGCACACGGGCAGCAACGGGGAAGCGATTGAATATGACAGAGGGGACTGTGGAGGGAACACATGTGAGCCGCTCTCAGACTCCAGTTAGAAGATGGAAGGTATGTTTAAAGATGAGCAGAACAGTGTTGTCATGAAAGTCTGAAACCTCAGTCGTGTTTTTTGGCGAGGTGTGTATTGAAGGAATGTTCAATACAAGTAAAGCTGTGTTGACAGGTTTTGTGGCATAATGTTGATTACCACAGAAAATAATTTAATAAAATCATCTCTTTAGTAAATTCGTAAATGGACCAGCATTCCTTACTTAAATTATTCAGTAAAAATGTTAATTATTGGAGCTGTTGTAAAAATGACACTTTTTAAAAGTAGAACTACTATTCTAGGCAGATGAATATAGGCCTACTTAAAGGGATAGTTAACCTAAAAATTATCATTCTGTCATCATTTACTCACCCTCATATTGTTCCAAACCTGCATTACTACAGAAGAAAGTAAAAAGAAGAAATTTTGAAGAAATGTGTTTTTTTTTTCATCCATATAATGGAAGTCAATGGGCTAGTAGTTGACATTATTTCCCAAATGATTTTGATGGTACTTAACTTGCATTGAACCTGTAACATTCTATTGAATAAAACAATCATAATAATAGAAAGGAATGACCGCAGGTCAAACTTCAGTGAGAGATTTCATTATAATATTTGAATATCATTTATTATTTAAATTAATTTTAAAGCATCCCTTTGTGTGTCTGTGAATGCAATGGTGAGGCGACATCAAAGACTTTTCAAGATGAAATGTGTGTGAAAGCATGTACATGCGTATATATTTCGATTTGTTAAGATTATCAGGTGTAATGAGTGAGCCTGGCCTGTTTAAAGTTGTGATTTTCCCTCCACAGGTGGGAAACGGGTCGTTACTGTCGCTCTGGAGAACCGGTTCCGTGGAAGTGCGTAAGGAACCGCTGATGTCACTTCTGCTCTCTTCCTCTGTTTGCACAGAGGCACTGTGGGAACGTTGTTGTTACGTTGTGTGAGTATTGTGTGTATGTTTTGGATGTTAAAAGCACTGAGGAAACTTCTGTGTGCCAAAGCTGGAGTCACTGCATATCTGTACTTTTAAAAATGTTCTTGTAAACATACTTTCGCTGCAGATCTGTACATTTTTATGGCAAATTTTGTTACATTTTATAATGGGAAAAAGTTTCGGCTGTTTTTTAGTGGGCATGTTGTATATTCCCTAACAGTCTGTGGAAGGAGATGCCAGAAACCACGAGGTGCTGAAATATTCTCTGGCCACATTACCTGCTACAGCCCATAATATGATTTTATTGACAGAAATCACTGTTGAATATGCACACAGATGTCTGTTTTACACACTTCTGCTGATGAAGACACACAGTGCTGATGTTTAAACTGGTTTGTTTGCAGTCTTTGTTATTGCTACGCTCGATAATCTTGGACTCACTCGTAATGAACTGTTTCTGTTCTGTAGTGTCAATAAATGCATCTGTCTGAAACGCTCTTCACCCACAGACCGCCGCTGGAATCCAATAAAACACAGCTGGATTTATTGTGTTTGTTTGTGAGATGTCATTGCTGTAGTATATTTCATATGAAGCTTCTTTCCCTTCGTTTTGTTCCATAGATTCACTTCGGTCTCCAGCTATGAAAGCTGGAATCATGATAACATATCATTATGAATCAGAACAGTTTCATCAGACGTCTCAAGGCCAAAAACACGGGCGGACGTTTGTGATTGGTTGATCTGGTTGTTTGATACTGATGCTACTGTATTGAAAACAAAATATAATTTTTTTACATGGCTGTGGCGTAAACATCCCCCACATTTACAAATGTCAGAAGGTCATGCTGTGAATTTCATTTTTTTGGGTGAACGACCCCTGTAACCCTTCCTACAATAACTTGATTGTTTTTGCTTTCAGGCTGTTTCGGGGTCGAGACAGAACTGAGACTCGCATGAGATTTCACACGTTACATCAGCTGAGTGAATGTTTCAGATCTGCTCTGCATCACAAATACAGAAGATTATGTAAAATGTGTTATATAATGTTGGACAAACGCATGATATCTGTTATTCAGAGAGAGAGGTCAGATTCTAGCGTGAGGATTGGGGGTAGTATAGTACTTCAACTCAGTTTTGTTTTGGTTTTGAAATGAAGATGAAATCACACTGATTTCTAGCTTCTGCAGATCACTGTATAAAAATGATGTTCTTCCTCTGTATTTCTTTCTTGTTTTCAAGCTCAAATATCTAAACATTCTTAAATCAAGATACGTTTACTGGAGAAGCAAAATGACTGAAGATATTAAGACTTGATATTAAGACTGAAGTGAGTTTGTGCTTAAAACAAGAACAAATATCTGCCAATGGAGTCAGAAAAATAAACTGAATTCAAAGCGAAAAGATTATTTTTCTGACCTGGCAGATATTTGTTTTTGATTTAAGCACAAACCTTTTTTTCTTTCTTTCAGAAAACATGAGTTAGTATGCCAAGTCAATGTCTTGATTTAAGCATTTTGAGATATTTGTAATAGAAAATGAGTAGGAATATAATTTATCTTGAAGGTCTCTATGGTGAGAATCTCATATTTTGACCGGTTTGATCTTCAGCTGAAATCATCTCAGAACTGTCAGAACAGAAGAGTGAGCGTTTCATTGTAAGGTGAGCTTGTTTTCATTAATCACTGTTGTGTTGTTGGTGAGAAAATATGATCCATGAAAGTTCAGCAATAACGTTTTTAAATGAAATGATGAAAATCAATCATTTTAAGCACAGCAGCAGCACAGATGACACCGTTTCTAGAGAACGTCCTGATCTACTGTATGTTTCTACGACCGGCGACTGTTTCTCTCTCTCTCTCTCTCTCTGTGTGTGTGTGTGTGTGTGTTTGTGAAAGCAGGTCAGACGCTGCAGGTTCTTTCCTCAGATGACTCGACACACAGCTGTCAGTGTTTTCTACAGTAAGTCATGTGTCATTAGTGAGGTATGGAATCAGAGGTCATGTGACCCTGAAGGAGTCTGATTTGGCTGTGAATCTCTGAGCTTTACCTTCACTTTACTCTGCAAAAATACACCAAATGAACAAAAGCATGTGGACTCCCAGACTGTTTTCAGACTTTTTCAGAATTTTCACTTGCAACAACCAATCATATTTTCATTAATACTTTTTGAGGAGCTCTTACTCTCAAAACCGACCGACATTTAATTTTCTTAATTGTCCTGATCGCTCAAACGTGTTTGAGTCCCTGCAGCACTGATAAACGTGCCAGACAACACTGTAAATACTGTAAATCTAATGTAAATCTGCAGGATCACTCGTGTCATCAGAAGTGTTCAGTGTTGCTCCTGCAGAATCTCCTTCCATCAGAGATAAACCGCTGAAGCTGGAGAGAGACTCTTCACTCCTGAACGACTCGTTTCTGCTCCAGAACGACAGTGACCTTGTGTTCCAATAGATGATTCACTGAGTCTAATGGAGAAGATCGAGACTGACCCATCTGAACCTCTGAGATGAATGTGACTATTGTCCCATCAGATTGTGTGTGTTTAGTGATAAAATTGTCTCCAGAAGTGACCTAAATCTGACAAACGCTCCCTCTGGGAATGTCCTCATCTGAAAGATGATTCATAAAGTCAAAGATGTTTCCTCGTCTGCAGTCAGTTTTTACATTAATTCAGTTTTATCTAAAGCCTCTAACAGTTCATACGAGGTTCACGTCTCTGTCAGTCAGCTGACAAAAATATATTCTAAGAATGTTTTTCTAACGTTGCCATTAAGTTATGAAAACGTTATTTCTGAATGTTCTCTAAATGTTCAAAGAATCGTTTTTAAATGTTTTAAAAATGTTTTTTCTTGGTTATGTGAACGTTAAGAACGTCCATTGTATCATTCTTCAAACATTATGAGAAAGTTACTTTTGAATGTTCTCTGAACGTTCTGAAACAAATAGTAACATTTAAAAAACGTTCACAAGCTTTCGTTTACTGGTTCTGTTCGTGAGGGTCAGTAAACACACGGTCACATGAGCTTCAGTGTTTCGTCTGTGGGACGAGACGTTCTCTGGACCAGATGAAGCTGTTATCAATGTTCTGCTCTGTTTAGGAGGATTTACATCTATTTAAATGTTGTCATTTATGGGTTTGATCACCATGGTAATGATCTGATCAGGCATTGTTTATCTTCATAAAGCACAAAATGATAAACGTGTTGAATGTTTCACGAGAAACACACATGAGGGAGAAGAACGAGTGAAGCTTCTTCAGATGCTTCATGTTTATGTTGTTTATCATTTTTTCAGTGAACTTCTCAAGAGTCTTCATTTGAATTCATGGATGAATAGTCATGTTTTCAGTCGACGATAACATTGCTGTTCAGGACTGCAAACTCCAGCCGGTTCCTTCACACTGAGGCACAAAGTCATTTCCAGACCCTCCTGCTCTCTGCTGGAAGAGCCGCTGAACTTCACGTGATTGACTGCGACCAGCAGTCTTCTTCTCTCTACTATCGGACTTATTGTAAATACGAGTTTCCTAGTCAGAAATTTCTAGTCTGAGTTTCCTATTTGGAGTTTCTAAGTCAGAGTTTCCTAGTCAGAAATTGGACATGAGTGCCCTCTCAAGTCGTATTTACTACTGGGAAACAGATCATTTCTGTGTTCTCCATGATTCCTAGTCTTTCCAACAACAAAGCACTTGAACATGACAAGCTCGTAATCACGACTTCAGAAGTGGGAAGCAGGACATTTCCGATAGAAGACAGCAAGAATAGCTGTCGCTCTGCCCCCCGCCATTTAAAGTTCAGCCCAACTCAGAACTCAGGTATCATAATCTCTGAGTTTCCCAGTAGTAAATACAACTCGAGATTCCCAACTAGGAAACTCTGACTAGGAGTTTCCGACTAGGAAACTCGTATTTATGATAATTTCAATGGCTCTTGAAGGCAGCAGCATAATGTAGTTTATATTTTAAACTTGCCATTGTGTTCTTTAAATATCGTTGGTTCCTGAGACCAATTGCTTTTAAAGTTCCTCATTTGTGTCACTTCGGATAAAAGCGTCTCCTGAATGAATAAACGTAAACATACAGGGTTCCTGCACATCTTAATTCGTTTTTAAAAAACTAAAAAAAGAAAAAACATTTCTTAAACTCACCACTTATTGGTTGACAAACTCAAACCACTGTTCACACCGGTTCATAAATCAATGTTTGAAAGCGTCACAATATTTATTCTAATCAGGCTCATTTCTTTTTAAAGAAACAATATATGTGTAAGAACAGTTTGTGTTGACGGCTGTAGTAAAAGACATGCACACATATAAAGATACGAGTCAGACGTGGATTTGTTCTTCAAGTTACTCTTCTCACTGAGCCTGAGATAACTGATCAGTTCACTCTCAATCAATGACCTGCACGACTTTAGAGGCTCAACAGTTTTCATCAGCAGAGCAACAATCGCTTCTTTGTCTTTCGTTTGTGATTTTGTATTACAGCAAACATAATTTGTCCCAGACTGAAGCTCATCAGTTATTGAGTTTCATTTTAGCGCCACCTGCAGGACGAATGAAGCTGTTGTTGAAAAACTAATAAAGACACCAGTCACAGCAGCAATAGTTCACCCCTCCGTTTAATGTTTATGGCATTCCCAACTCGGAAACTCGGGTATCAGAATTATCCTAAGAAACTCCGACTAGGAATTTCCAACTAGGAAATTTTAAACTAGGAATTTCCTTCATCTTTAATCAGGAAACCCAGTAGTAAATATGACTTTAGAGGGTGTTCATTTCCAAATCCGACTCTAACTCATATTTACAATAATTCTGAGAGCAGCAACATCAGATTCTAACTTTTTTTTCAGATATTGGTTCATATTGATTAAAATGATCTGCACAAACTCATTTTTGTTCAAATATAACTGAAACAGTCTGATGTGCTGTCCATCACCATAGTTTTTTATTTTGGGGGGTATAGGGTCACCCTAACCCTAGAGTTATATATAATTATATAGCAATATAACCCCCCCCCAAAAAAGTACAGATTGTGAAGCACCGACTCCAGATTCACCCATTTAATATTAAAAATCTTCCGCTCACAAACAAACAGCTGAATAATATAAAACTCATACAGTCGGACAAAAACAATGGTTTAATTGTTTACAATATAAAAACTACAACTAAACATCTACAAACAAATGTTTATTTGCAGAAGAAAAACACAATGTCAGGAATAAAACAAGAAGAAAAACTGTCAATGTTTGTTTGTCTCTATACACTACATGAAGACCGACGCAAACAATCACAATTCCTCATGGATATGTACAGAACGAGCGTCACGTGACGTCCGTCTTTCACTCGCGCTGCTCCATCTTCACTTTGGGCGGCTTCAGGAACGTCCGGTTCTTCTTCTCTTTCTTAGTCTTGCCTTTGGCCTGGAAGTTCCTCCAGCTGTCCACGCGGCCGTCGCGCGTCTCCTGAGGAGAGAAAACACAGGATGAAACACGGAGCTTCACGCACACGTCTGACGAATCACTGAGCTGCCGAACCTCAAAGTTCTTCTGCCACTCTCGCTCTCTCTTGGCTCGTTCCTGCGTCTCGATCTCTTCTTCTCTTTGTCTCTTCCTGCAATCAAAGATGTATGCAATAATATTATTGATTTAACGGCACTGACACTATCAGACGAGAACAAAACTGATCTGAATAATGACTCTGTCTTCTGTAGAGCTGCTGTACAGCTCAAATTCAGCCTTTCTTGGTCTCATATTTGATGAAGTTTGCACAGTGTGTGAGTGATTGTGTGTGTGTATATGTGTCTGTGAGAGTGTGCGTGTTTGTGAGTGACTGTCTGAGTGTGTGTATTTGAGCGAGAGTGTGTGTGTTTTACCGTTCGTGCATGTCTTTTGCTTCCCGCTCTTTTCTCTTGATCTCCAGCTCGGCGAAGAGTTTCATGGTCTGTTTATAAACCGCCTGCCTGAACTACAGACACACAAACTCAATGTTAACAGCTCAATACTGCACTGGAAACATGAAAGCTGTAAAAAACACATCTGGTCATATTTCACACCGAGTTTGATTCAATAAAATAAAGCCTGTTTTGCATCATGACGCTGTTGAAGTCGAGATGAAACAAGCAGATCTTCTGGATTGTGACATTCATCTGAGTGTAACAGATTATAGAAAGAATGTAGGGCGGGGCTTTGTTCTGTGTTCTGGCTGTTGATTGGCTGTTGAGATGTGGGCGTGGCTCTCAACAGTGTATGCAGATGAGTGTGAGCTGCAGGGGCGGAGCTTAAACCTCACTCACTGATTGGATAATCCTGCATACGTCACCAGAGAGAAGACTGGCGCTTCACTGCAAGATCTGATTCAACATTACAGTAGTCTGAATTTGAGTGTAAATGTGTTCAGCTGTCATAAAAATAGAGCGCATTGAAATACGAGTCACATGATTCCTTCATCAGAACATCTTTAAAATCAGATCATCAAATCCTGACATTTTATCAACTAAAACAAGCAGAAGAAAGCGCTCAGGTGTGTCCGTACCGCTTCCGGGTCGTCCTCCTCCACATCGGTGGGCTTCCCGTCCTTCTTCAGCTGCTTCTTCTTCTGGCTCATCTGACACATGAAACACACACGTGAACACTGAGGCGTGACGTCACTGTGAAGCTGCGACTGAGAGCATCACGTGATCACGTGCGTCTCACCATGTGCTCCACGTACTCCTTCCCCGCGTGGATCACGTCCAACGCTTTCTTCTTCTGCTCCGGTTCCAGCAGCATCTTATAGGCCTTATCAACCGCTGAACACACACACACGCACACGAACAAACACACACACACGCGCATGCGCACACATACACACACACAAACACAAACACCCACACGTGCACACACACACACTCTCGACATTAAACACACAGGAGACTCCAGTCATCATCAGAAACATCATGTCTGCTGTGGTTTACCTTCAAACGCCTGCTGGGCTCGATCCACATCGTCCTGGTTCTTGTCTGGATGGACGAGGATGGACAGCTGAGGACAGACGGACAATGAGACTCTGACACACACACACTGAGCGTTCTTAACCCGATGACGAGCCGACAGTGTGTGTGTTCACGTTAACCTTCATCACAGTAAAGTCATAAATAGCTTCAGCATAAACCGACAGACACAGCTGGATTCCTCCCGCATGTAAACACATTAACCTGCCTTCTGTGGCTTACTGAAGACACACACGTGACAGGAAAGCGTCTGTCCACGGCAGAGCCAGCGTTGGGCGGTAGGAAATATATCAGCAAATCCGATTCTTTCTGGTCCAAGAAATGATGAAAATGTGCTCTGATCTCGTGAAGACGCAGCGGTTCAGTCTAAACACTGACTCCTGAACATCACAACTGGAGTCAGACACACCGGTGATTGGGTTTTGATGTCACAATAACCCGAATTTTTAATAAAGTCTTGTAAACGCTGTTTATTTATTGGTTTGAATTAAACCGGTATGACGGGTTAACTCAGTAAGCTGATGTTTGATCAGTGTGTGTGTGTGTGTGTGTGAACACTCGACGAGCAGAAGGTCTACCTGTCGAAAGCGCTTCTTCAGCTCTTCATCTGTGGCCTCGGGGTCAATCTGAAGCACCTGCACAGATAAAACACACATTAATCCCATGATGCTCCTCTGTGATTCAGTGACTGGACATGATGAGCGTCAGACGGGACTCGCCTCAAACGGGTTGAGATTGAAGTATGAAGCTCCGGGTCGCAGTAACCTGTCGATCTGCTGTTTGGAGGTCAAAACTGAGTCTCTCTTCTCGATCTGCTTCACCTGCCGAACGAGACGCAATCACATGACACCACATCAGATGACATCACATCACATGACATCATTGTTTCTTTGAAAGAAATCAATGTAAAGCTGCTTTGACGCTATATAAATAAAGGTAAAAAAAAAAAAGAAAAAAAAAAAGTCTCTTCTGCTCATCAAGGCTGCATTTATTTGATCAGAACTACAGTAAAAACAGTGAATTATTATTATAATTTAAAACAGCTGTTTTCCATGTGAATATATAGTAAAGTGTAATTTATTCCTGAATTTTCAGCATCATTACTCCAGTCTTCAGTGTCACATGATCCTTCAGAAATCATTCTAATACGCTGATTTGCTGCTCAAGAAACACTTTTGTTTAAGTTGTGCTTTTGAACTGTGGAATTATTTTATGACTGTCATTACAGTAATGTAAAAACACGCATTCATTACTGTGAATATTTGAGGTAGAAGTGATTAACTGCCAGGAAAATAATATCACAACGCATAAACAACCTTTATTAAACACACAATCACTAAACACAAAAGCAGAAGGTTATGACTGAGATTTGAATTATTACAGAAGAATGATTGTAATGTTCATTAGGGCTCATAATCGTCATTAATCAGCGGATGTTGTGAAGTGTTGTCTAGATAGGCAGCTCACTGGTTTGACACACAGCCCGTGTGTGTGTGTGTGTGTGTGTGTGTGTGACTCGCCGCCTCTCATCTGTATATATTTACTCGGTTTTGTTCATGAATGTGTGTGTAATGTGTGTATTGTTCTTTCAATCTCACCTCTGTGTAAAAGGTCTGAAACGCATCTTCGCCGCTACCGCCCGCCGCCATCTTGCTGCTGTGACGCCAGCGGATATCACGTCACTTCACAAAATAAAAGTCCTCGGCTCGCATGGCAAATACTGAACATATATTAAATTCTCACTCATTCAATACTAGAACACAGGTCATATTTGAAGATTTGTGCAAGCATAATCCAGTTGCGTTCTTTTCCAAACAGAAATGAAAAAGGAAAACAATTAGAATCAGCTTTAACTGGTTACCAGTCAAACACAGTGGTTTTTCTGTCGTACACACACACACGTTCCGAATAAAATGAAGCTAAAACATTAATGTTTGCATTAGGGTCAATAAAACGGCAATATTAATATAGATAATATGAATATTTTACAACTAGAATGAGTAAACACGAAATCTGTGTAGTCTGTATTTGATCCACATTCACACTGAGTGAATGAAGCCCAGAAATAAGAATCATTTGAAACAAAGTCATTTTTTGAGAGAGAATTGAAGATTATTGGACAGGAAAATTCAACATTTGAATCACTGCTAGTCAACACTAGTGTATGGCCAGTTCGGTCGATATATATACATATCGACAGCTACATTTTCTTAAAATGATAATTGTTGATATTAGGAATTACATTTCCACTAGTACAAACACAAATCCTTGATATCAACAATGGCTCACAGAAATACAGTTCTTGATATCAATAATTACATTTACTAGTACATATAACACATACTAGTAAAAACTGTTATTTTTGATAACTGTAACTGCATTTTTCACTAGTAGAGACTGGCAATGCTATGTAAAAGTTTTGCAAGCCGATTCGACTTTTAATAATGTTAATAACTAGTTAAAATGCTCATTCTTAATATCAGAAATGTAATTTCTTCTAGCAAAAATGTCTGTTCAGATGTGAATGTGCCTAAACTCAAACACTCATTCACACACTCACACTAACTCTCAGACACTCATTCACACTCACACACAGTCTAGTCAGTTGTGCACAAACACGGACCACGACTGAAGACTCTCTCATATGAACTGACCATATGCACTGAACGATCTTAAGAACTTCCGCAATAATATAAGCCAGCTGGAAAACTTCCGGTGAAATGTCACTCCTTGGTGTGTCGGTATCTTCAATGTCCTGAGGCAGCTTTAACAGCATTAATGGTGTAATATTTAGTTTATAATCAGAATATAGTCACTTAAATAAGTCAGGCCTAGCATTAATTTAGTTATTCAAATGTAAGACAACATAAAAAAGACGTGTTTCATTGTTCCTCAACAAAATTCAATTCGACCATCAGTTTTCAAAGATTAATTGTGCACTTTAGTTAGATTCATTGAATAAAATGTGCTGAAATCATTGATCTTGCACTGACCGACAGCCTCTGTGATTATAAAGAGAGCGCGGTGCTGCTTTCTGTGTAATTCATGCAAGAAAAGTTATTGTTTTTCACGAGATTTTGTGAGTACTTCATACTTCACCTTGACAAAATGTATTTTTAAACCTAGTGATTTTATGTTTAATAATTATTCAAAAGCGAAACGGAGTGAAAAGCTATTACAGGAAATGGCTGATATGAGCCAATAAATGGTCATCTGCCGCAGTCTGGTGGTTATAATTAATATCTTTTTTATTTTTAAATTAAAGTGTTTTCTATCAAATGTTGGATTTCTTAAAATCTTAAAATGTTCAGTTTTACAAATGGGGAAGATGAACAAATAATGTTTGTGGTCATCACATTAAAAATAACATTTGAAGTGCTGGAAAAATGTTGTCTAAATACAGACACCGTGTTTCTTATTCAGACGTTCCCATTAGCCTTGTCTTTATTGTGATCAATTGGTTTATTGGCAAATTAGGCAAGTGTGATAACTGCATTAAAATATAAATACAACATTAAAAAGTCAACCATTGATGGTTTTGTGTAGATGTACAGCGAGAGAATGACAGCTAACAGTTCAAGCTGGCTTAACGAAAACCAGGAAGTAACCATGCACATGATCAATTGAAGCATTCGGTCACTCGTCATCACACAGAACGCAAAGTTCCCAGAACCAGTGGAAGTTGCTCGATTGAGTTTTATTGAAACTGAACAAACAAAAAATAAAAGTTATAAATACAAACATCAGACCAGCCGGCCGTAGCTCTTAAGGTAAGCCAGACCAAAACCCTCACCAGCAAATCCCAAATGGAAAAAAACATCTGAAGTTATAATATCAGTATATCAGTTTTTAAAAAACACAATTCAACTACTTCTAGAAATGCTAAACAGACACAAACAGCAAATCCTGCTACAAAACTCTTTTTTTTCCTTCTCGTGGATTCTTTTCTCCACTTCTGCAAAAAACAAAGGAAAAGAAAACAAAACGCTGAAACGAAGCTCTAGTCAACAGCCATTATTTACAAGCGAGTCCCTAAGCCACTAGTACTGAGAGAAAGAGAAAGAGACGAGGAGAACGGAGGACTGCGGGAAGGACAACACATCTTTCTGGAAGGCCATTTCATGATTTGAACGTCCTCTCACACGGAAGTATCAGTGTCTTCTTTTAAAATGTTCATCGTGGACTTTAAAACAAGGAGGATGTAGGGATAAAAGTGGTCTGTTTCAGAGCCGTGCAGCTCTTCAGGGCCACGGACAGAATCTACAGGGCTATTGGAGGATAGAAAAGTCAAACAAACACTGCTGGCCAATCACGATCTTGTTTCTCAGGAAGAGGGCGGGTGGATGTCGGGTGGCGCAGGCGCTTCTACTTCCACTGCTGGCCGTAGGAATCCTGGGAGAACTCGAGCGTGTCGTTGCTGTAACCGTAGCTGGAGGCGTAGTCGGAGCCCTGCTGCAGAGGCTGCTGGGCGATGGGCTGCGAGCCCCAGTTTTGCTGGTTGGCGGTCTGGCGGCGTTTGGAGTCCGGCTGGTTGAACACGTCGGCCTTCCTCTTCCCGCCCACGTTGCCGCCACGGTTCCCTCGAGCGCCTCTGGTGCCGCGGCCCCTGGGAGGCTGGAAGGGCCCGCCTCGCCCTCCGCGGCCGCCACGGCCCGCCCCCATGGGAGCCCCACCCCTCGGAGGATACCCGCCCCTGCCGCGGGTGGGCGGCGCCGCGCGGGCTCTGGGAGGAGGCGGAGCTCCGCGGCTGCCACGACTGCCCCGCCCCCTCATGGTGTAGCCGTCGTCGTAGCCGTAATAGGGATCGTCGTAGCCGCCCCGGTAGTCGTGGTAATCGTAACCATAGTAGTCGTCGTAGTACTCCTCGTAACCGTAGTAATCGGGCGGGTAAGCGTAACCGCCTCGGCCGCCACGCCCGCGGCCACGCCCCGGAGGAGGCATGCGAGGAGGAGGGTAATAGTAGTAGTCGTCATACCTGCACAGGAGGAAACAGAGACACGGCAGGGCGTTTGTACCTACTCAACCATATTCTCAAGACAAATTCTACCCATAAACACGACTAAACCTCCTTTTAGGGATGTCCTCATTTGAAAAAAACTGTATAAAAATAAAGTTTGGGCCACACTTTACTAATGCATTAGCTAACTTGAACAATAAGTAATGTATTTCTGTATTAATAAAATAATTAATAAAAGCTAATAAAAATACAATTGTTCATTGTTCATGTTATTTCACAGTGCATTAATGTTAATGTATTAGTAAATGCTGAAAAAAACATTAACAAAGAATATTAAATGCTTTATAAGTGTCTTTCATTGTTAGTTCCTGTTAACTAATGTAGTTAACTAACGAGTTAAGCTCACTTTCTGTGAAATTTTGTGGGCAAAAAAAGGTCCATTATTTAATATAATAGTGTATGAATCACTGCTGACACAGACGGCAAAATCTTTTGTCCTTACGTAAAATTCCCAATAGCATGGATTCCTAATGAAATAAGTGGATTTTGCCTGCAAAAATCTGGCCGCACCTTGTAGCATGTACAACCAGCTGTATGAACAACAGAAGCCTGTGTGTGTGTGTGTGTGTGTGTGCGCGAGTCTCACCCTGTGTTTCTGCTGGTCTGTCTCGCAGCTTGTCGCTCTTTCCTTTTCTTATCTGGAGGCTTCGCCAACACGATCTCGATCTCCTCGCCGCCCAGTTCTTTACCGTTCATCTCCTGCATCGCCTGCAAACAAACACATGACCAAGAACAGCTCAGCAACCCCTCATGGGAAGCACGAGGGCTAAATAATACAGTTTGCTAAATGAAGTCTAGTTTTTTGATGTAATTATCGGTCAGAAACAATGTCAGTCAGAGCAGCTGATGAATATTTGATTATTGTTGTTTATTACGACCTGCTGCACAAACACTGATATCATTACGTCTCATAACACACAAGATTAATTTAATAAGTTGTCAAGTTAGATTTATTGTAGCTGTTTAACAATGATAATTGTTTGATATTTGAAGAGGTTTATTAAAAGCAAAATAAAAGCACATTCTATAATGTGCAAAAATAATCTCATTTTCTCAACTTGTACAGAAAAGATAGAAATGATAAATTACAGCATTCAGAGAGTTAACCACAGCTCAACCTCTGTGCCAATGTCATCAACAAAATCAAACAATATTTTACATTTACTGTATTTTTTTTTTTTTTTTTTTAGACAAATCTTAAATTTATGAGAAATAAATTTATTAAAAAAAAAAAAATGTATCTCCCTTGTTTATAATTTAGAATTAAGAGTTTTGACTATATCTATAACCCTGTTATTCATTTCGGCATAATTTTATTTATTTTTGTTTACTTGATAGCCATTTGCAGAAATAATGAAATCAATACTTGAAACTGTATTCATTCATGTCCCATGTTAGGGACAGATCTGCATGTACAATGTATGATTAAAGCTGATTTAATATTATGACGTTCAACACATTTCCACTACTGTGATGAATGAAAACACTGGTTCAGGCCCAGTTCAGGTGCCGTACCTTGACAGCAGCGTCTCGCTCCTCAAAGTGAACGAAGGCGTAGTCTTTGAGCTTCTTGACACGCTCCAGTTTGCCAAACTGAGAGAAGGTCTTCTCCAGCAGCTCCTCTGTGACCGGCGTGGCCAGCTTACGCACAAACAGCACCTTGACCTGATGGGACAGATGATTAGACGAGGCGCTTCGGTCTCCTGCATTCAGACACTCATGTGATATAATACTAACACTTTAAAATAAAGTCCCATTAGTGAACATGAGTTAATGAAAACACAACTGTTCATTTCATGATTCAGGCGTTCTGCAGGACTCTGTGTGAGTGAACACTACATACTAGAGATTATGATTCTCAAATTTAATCGATTCTCATTCTGATGAACTGATATTGATTCTTAAATCCCAAGATCGATCTTTTAGTGCTGTTTTCAGTCGATGCATGAACAAAACTTCACTAAACATTATTTGCAGCTCCTGCCATCTAATAATCACAATAATCTTTGTGATACTTTTGATATGAAACAAAGTCTCAGCTTTCAAATTCTGTCAGTTTCATCACTAAATTCAGTCAAATAAATTTGTTTTTGCGTCTTTAATGTGTGGTGACAGATCATGAACCGATCATCTCTTGCTCTTTACTACTAGTGACAGCAGCAAATAAACATGAATGAACATCAGAAGATACAGAACAACTTCCTGAAGTGAATCATGTCTCATGTGATCGATCAATCAGTGTTTCAACCGCAGAAAGACGTCAATAAAACAGCTGGAGAACAATCATATCACGTAACGTCACATTTACCTCAGGAAAGACGTTCAGTGAACATAAACTCGATAGTTAGAAAAATATTTTTATACATATATGCACTATATTACATATTCACTATAGTTCTATATTTTCTTCAGTATTTCATGTTCGAATAAATCCTTCATGAAAACAAGTTTATGACATCCAACGTTTAAATGTTATAAATGTAATTCAAAAATGTATTAAAAGTAGAAATAATTACATCTTTAAACTATTATAACATTATTATTATTATAATAATAACTAAAACAGCCTTTTGTGCAATTTAAATGCTTGTGTACAAAACTAATTTTAACCGGTAATAGTAATGAGACTAACAGGGTTCCTGTAGAGTTCACAGATTTACTTCAGAGGGACACGTACTGACACCGATACACGTCTAAATGAATCGAGATTGAACTGAACTGAACCGTAAGCTTGTGAATCAAAGTCGAACTGTATCATGAAATCAACTTCCAGCACTAGCAGAGAAGCGTGTGGAGTGGCTCACCTTGGCCATGACCTCGGGGTCGGGCTCGGCGACAGGGTCGGCCCACTCCACAGTCACAGGGTTCCCCCAAACCTTCACCTTCCCGCTCATGAGCCTGCGGCGGGCCTGAGCCGCCGATTTATGATCCTCATACTCCAGAAAACAGAAGCCGCGGTTCTTCTTCTTATCGTCCGGCTGCGTGTAGAGAATCACTTCCTGCAGACCCTCTGAAACACACACACACACACACACACACATCAGCCTCGGCCACAGGACACTCGACCACACAACAGCGCTTCAGGACCCCACCTGTGACTTTGCCGAAGTCCTCCAGGATACTCTCCCGGGTCTTGTTCTTGGGAATGGACCCGACGAACAGCCGGTTATTGGCCACAGAGATGCAGACACCCAGATATTTCCCCGAGCGGATCTCATAGTTATCACACTGAGGGGAAACAGAGACACTAATAGTATCATTTAATACATTTA
Organism: Mylopharyngodon piceus; assembly: GCA_039654765.1. NCBI lineage: Eukaryota > Metazoa > Chordata > Actinopteri > Cypriniformes > Xenocyprididae > Mylopharyngodon > Mylopharyngodon piceus. Next base: position 268,470 of record JBCHWC010000148.1, on the reverse strand, counting down.
TAACCATTGTCTTTTTAGAGCTACTTTACAGCAGAATTTGTCTCATATTTGCATCATTAATTCTGTTATTTTCCTGTTTACTACAGTGAAGCGGCTCTGAATCAGTCTGTACTGTATAGATGTTTCTTGACTCGATCACATGATCACACAGAGTGAAACACGCGCACCAGTTTGACAGCTTCCTGCGCCGCTTCTTTGCTGCAGAAGGTGATGAAGGCGTAGCCGCGGTTCTGCCCGGTGAGCGGATCCATCATTAACCTCAGATCCCAGATCGGACCGGCCTTCTCAAACAGAGGAACCAGCTCGTCCTCATACAGGTCTCGCGGGATCTTACCCACAAACACCTGCGGTAACACATACACACACGTCACCTGAAGCGCTCAGCACAGACAGAAACACAACTGCACGTGTTTGACGATGAAGCGAGACCTCGGTGCCGATGCCCGGCTGCGGGCCGGAGAACACTTCCTCTGGAGGCGGGCCGCCGTACTTCCTCTGTCCTGTAGTGACGTCCAGAGTGTATCCCGTCCTCTCCAGAAGAGCCTGAGAGTCAGAGAGAAGCGCCGCTCAGATCAGATCAGAAACACTGACTGTATCTGTGATGAAGAACACCTCCTGACCTTTATCTTGGTCTCGTCGGGGCCTTTCGTCGACTCCTGCACTTTATTGCCCTGCTTCTCCCTCTGTCGGTACGTCTTCATCACGCCACACAGGAAGGCGCTCTTGTTCTGTAAGTGATCAGAGGACAGGTTGAGCACATGACAGCGGTCTGAATGAGAACAGCAGAAGGACGGTCTGCTTCACCTGCACGTGTGAGAGGTCCGACTCCTTGAACTGCTGCAGCACTGACAGCGCCCCCTCCTCATTGAACTCCCGCAGCGCGTCCAGCGCCCGCTCGTCCAGATCCGCGTACGCCACCAGACCTGAACACACACACAGCACTCGTTCAAACACACACCTTCCCCAGTGT
>JBCHWC010000148.1:227500-265000 GCA_039654765.1 Mylopharyngodon piceus | reverse complement strand
AAACAATCAATACTGTTATTGCTGAAAATCACTTATTGAATTCAGTGAGCTGTTAGAAAGACTCAGTGTTGCTTTATCAGTGAAGAACTGTCCTTTAATCAATATTAGAAATGTTATTTCAGTTAAGAAAGAGTTAAACACCTTCTATAATCAAAATATTTCACCCAAAAGAGAAACTTCCTCATGTTGTTGGACTGATGCCGTACCTTAAAATATCACACCGGCAGTTCAGAAACTCAGAACAGTTTATTTTTCATATGCAAATCATTTCATACTTGTTCTATTTTTGCAAACATTTATTCATAAAGCACTGGATTGTGGCAGGTTACAGGCAGACAGAGAGACCCTCTCAGGCACAGGGAGTGACGTATGATGATGATGACGACGAGCTTCAGTCGTCGTGTTTGAGTTTTCGGATCTTGCCCTTGTGTCTGTCGATCTCTCTCTGCAGACGCTCGATCTCCTTCTTATGATGGTCGATTTCTTCTTCATGGTGTTTCTTCAGAGCCGCCAGCTGCTCCTTCTCCTTCTGCCTGTGAAACCGTCATTATTACTAGTGCTGACACATTCAGACTTTACCTGGTTAGTTTATTCTGCCATTTTATTTGTTCACGTTAAGCGATCACTTTGGCATTACGTGCCCACAGATAATATGATTCAAACTCACTTGAAGTAGCGCTCCTCCTCCGCCGCCTGCTTCTTACCGAACGCTCCGCCGGCCTCCCTCACCGACCCGCCGGCTCCTCCGCCTTTACCGGCTCCTGAGCCCATCTCACCCAGCTACAGATAGAGAGATAGAGAGATGACAGACGACAGACAGATCAATACAGGTCTGTTTCGACACAGATCAGATCAAACAGAGATTCATAAACACATTCTATAGTCACAGTGACTCTGTTAAAGCAATATTTCAAAGCTGCAATGAATGATTATTTTGATAATCGATTAATTGATTATTCAATTAATCAGATGAAAAAAAAAAATACTAATTGTCCTCAAACATTAGAAGTCAATTAAACAAATATAGCAAAATGTGTCTATGTAGGCAAAAAAAAGGGGTTAAAATGTAAGCTTATTGTTTACCATTAGAAAATATGAGTTAAAAATCACTAAATTAAAAATGATAGTAAAGAAACACAAAGGCAGACCTTTACTGTTACTGCGCTCATAAAAAAATTTGAGTTCTATGCAGAATTTAACTTTACATTTAATCTCTAACAAGATATATTTTAGAAAAATGCGATGCGCATGCGCGCGCCAGTGTTTGTTCGTGAAGTTTAACATATACTTTCTTCATGACAAATCGGGTCTCCCCAAACTGTCAGTTCATGATTATCCTAAGTATATACGAATTATATTAATTTGAAATACACATAGCTTACTATATAATGCGTACAGAAACACATTAGTGCATAAAACCAATTGTACGTAATTTCTTACACTTGATTAACTATTAATAAATAGCCTAATAATTTGCATATTAAGTGAATAACTGAATCATTAATTTGTTTTATTTAGAACTTAAATATTTGGACATTTAGCACTTAATTTAACACATTTACATCAAAGATGATTGTGAATACATGTAGGGTAAGTGCAAATGTGTGTATAAGATAAGCTATCAGGCTAATCACTTATCTGTATGCTATGCTAGTACATAAGCTAACAAAATATAAAGTTGAAACAGTATTTATCATAACATGATTTTGTAGGAATTGTAATCAGGCACTAAAGAGAGTACCTATTAAAAGCAATTTGAACCAATGGGATCGCTTGGGGTCCTAAAGAAGACCCAGTTTGTCACTACACCGTCAGAATGAGCCTTTATGCAAAATGGAAACACTCACGTGACTTTGTAGCATTTGCAGATAAAGATAATTGTAAAATATCAGTAATGTATAGAAGCTTGTTTCCGCCAACAGAATAAAAATAGAAGAGGTAATTGCGACCTCATAATTCTGAATGTTTTCTTCACAATTGCGAGTTTATGCCTCACCATTCTGACTTTTTGCGACTGATGTTTTCCGCGTGCATATGCGATTAATCGATAATCAAATGCATCGACGATTATTTCCATTGTCGGGTTTATCGATTAGATGCTGCAGCCCTAAAATATTCACCTCAAAAAGAAAATGGCCATTTATTCATGACCCATGTTGTTGCTTTCTAGAAACACAGAAGGTAAATAACGACTCAAGCTGTATAAATATCTCACGAGCGGTTCACAGGAACAACTGTTTGTGCTAAAGATGAAATCAGACATTCATTCACATTCAGAGACCGCAGGAATCACGTCATTCATGTCAAACACGGAGCGTGTCCGTCTGTTCACTTCTGAACTCTTCAGTACCTGGTCAGATCCCATCCGCAGCGGCGAGGTGAAGTACCCCCTCAAACTGCCCCTCAGCAGCAATCGAGCCATGACTGAAAATCACTGCTGATCGAACCGCAAGACAATCAAACAGAATTTGTCCTTGTGCAGATCGGAACACGGAAACAAATGACCAGAGAACAAACTGGACAAAGCAAGCGTCAAACCAAGACGACAAGCGTCATCAGCGCCACCCGGCGGCCGGAGACCGGACGCACTGCGCATGCGCAGCAACAGCCCGCTGAAAACAATTCTTTGTTTGGAGCAGCATCAGTGTTATATGTATTCATATTTTGTTATGATGTAAATAAATTTAACACACTAAAGGCAAAAAAGCTATTTTCTTACAAAAATAAATGTTTAATTTTTAAGGAAACTTTCTCTTTGACTCTGATGGAATGAAACGTTACATGACGTAGCCTGTTTTTTAGTTAGCAGTGGTCAAATGAGAATTCACAACTTTCACTAAACACATGTACATGAGATAATTTCCCAGTTATCTTTTGAAGGTTATTATGTTTAACATGATTGATATGATAACATAATTTGTGTTAACATGGGCACAAAGAGTGTAGCCAAAGTTATACACTGTGTGTCATTTTAAAAGTTTAAATGATTACTGAGTCAATTTGCAAAGGTTCATATGAATGTGTGTTTAGGACTGACAGGTTTCCCCCTCTTCAAAACAGACTGTATTCCTCTTTGAGAACTCACTGAGATGATTATCTACAAGAATCAATGTGAAAATTAATCAAATACAAAGAATAATAAATTAAAACATTCTATTCTATTCTATTCTATTCTATTCTATTCTATTGAGTTAGTCTGTGTTCAGAACATTCTGTGGCAGCATTACTCACTCACACACAATGTGAAACGTGTTGTCAAGGCGACATGTTCCGGAAGCAGTTGACCTCGCCATCCATCATCATCATCAGCGGGAACGACCCGTGACGTCACTGCAGGTCTGACTCTCGCTGAATAACAGAGTCTGATTCATTCAGCTGTCAGAAGTCATAAATGGGTCATAATTCTCATGCATTTTTAAATGCTTTGTCTGTTCAGAGAGAAAGAGAGACTGACTGTGCCACAGATTGCTGATGATTTTGGGCCCATGACCCCTGCACTACAGAAGATGTTTGTGCTGCTTCACATCCAACTCAGACAGTTCTGTAACAAACACTCTTTCTCCTCCTCAGAAAACTCTCTCTGTACCTGTGTGTGTGTGTGTGTGTGTGTGTGCGCTGATGTGGTCAGGAGGGGGCAGTGTGTGTGTGAGTGTGTGTGTGTGTCTGTGTGTGTGTGTGTGTGTGTGTGTGTGTGTGAGTGTGTGCTGATGTGGTCAGGAGGGGGCAGTGTGTGTGTGTGTGTGTGTGTGTGTGTGTGAGTGTGTGCTGATGTGGTCAGGAGGGGGCAGTGTGTGTGTGTGTGTGTGTGTGTGTGTGTGTGTGTGTGAGTGTGTGCTGATGTGGTCAGGAGGGGGCAGTGTGTGTGTGTGTGTGTGTGTGTGTCTGTGTGTGTGTGTGTGTGTGTGTGTGTGTGTGTGTGTGTGTGTGTGTGTGAGTGTGTGTGCTGATGTGGTCAGGAGGGGGCAGTGTGTGTGTGTGTGTGTGTGTGTGTGCTGATGTGGTCAGGAGGGGGCAGTGTGTGTGTGTGTGTGTGTGTGTGTGTGTGTGTGTGTGTGTGTGTGTGTGTGTGTGTGTGTGTGTGTGTGCTGATGTGGTCAGGAGGGGGCAGTGTGTGTGTGTGTGTGTGTGTGTGTGTGTGTGTGTGTGTGTGTGTGAGTGTGTGCTGATGTGGTCAGGAGGGGGCAGTGTGTGTGTGTGTGTGTGTGTGTGTGTGTGTGAGTGTGTGTGCTGATGTGGTCAGGAGGGGGCAGTGTGTGTGTGTGTGTGTGTGTGTGTGTGTGTGTGTGTGTGTGAGTGTGTGCTGATGTGGTCAGGAGGGGGCAGTGTGTGTGTGTGTGTGTGTGTGTGTGTGTGTGCTGATGTGGTCAGGAGGGGGCAGTGTGTGTGTGTGTGTGTGTGTGTGTGTGTGTGTGTGTGCTGATGTGGTCAGGAGGGGGCAGTGTGTGTGTGTGTGTGTGTGAGTGTGTGCTGATGTGGTCAGGAGGGGGCAGTGTGTGTGTGTGTGTGTGTGTGTGTGTGAGTGTGTGCTGATGTGGTCAGGAGGGGGCAGTGTGTGTGTGTGTGTGAGTGTGTGCTGATGTGGTCAGGAGGGGGCAGTGTGTACTTGTTTTGACTATACTTGTGAGGACCAAATGTCCTCACTTATATTGTGGGATACTTTCACAACCCACTAGTGAGGACATTTGTCTGGTCCTCACTAGTTTAAAAGGCTTATAAATCAGACAAAAGAAGTTTTTATTTAAATCTAGTGTTTTGCACATGTTTCTGTGATGGGTAGCTTTAGGAGTGGGGGTTGGGTTAGGTGATAATATTAGGTGAAAATATCATTGACCTGATATAAAATAAATGGAAGTCTATGCAATGTCCTCACTAAGATAGCAAAACAAACCTGTGTGTGTGTGTGAGTGTGTGCTGATGTGGTCAGGAAGGGGCAGTGTGTGTGTGTGTGTGTGTGTGTGTGTGTGTGTGTGTGTGTGTGTGTGTGTGTGAGAGTGTGTGCTGATGTGGTCAGGAGGGGGCAGTGTGTGTGTGTGTGTGTGTGTGTGTGTGTGTGTGTGTGTGAGAGTGTGTGCTGATGTGGTCAGGAGGGGGCAGTGTGTGTGTGTGTGTGTGTGTGTGTGAGTGTGTGCTGATGTGGTCAGGAGGGGGCAGTGTGTGTGTGTGTGTGTGTGTGTGTGTGAGTGCTGATGTGGTCAGGAGGGGGCAGTGTGTGTGTGTGTGTGTGTGTGTGTGAGTGCTGATGTGGTCAGGAGGGGGCAGTGTGTGTGTGTGTGTGTGTGTGTGTGTGTGTGAGTGCTGATGTGGTCAGGAGGGGGCAGTGTGTGTGTGTGTGTGTGTGTGTGTGTGTGTGTGTGAGTGCTGATGTGGTCAGGAGGGGGCAGTGTTCCCTTTCCCAACACAATACAGTCTGACATCAGACCAGATCCAGTCCTGAGAGATTTACAAACTTCACTTCATGTTCAGCAGATGCTTTTCAGGAACTCAAGAGCTCAGTTAGTCTCTCCTGTCCTAGACTGATCCTGTTCTTCAGTCACCCAGATCACAAAATATGTTCTGTGAATGCTTTACTAACGCTCCCATTAAGTTATGAAAACGTTATTTCTGAATGTTCTCTGAACGTTCTGAAACAAATTGTAACATTTTAAAAACACTAGACAAACATCCAACTAAAATGTTTCAGAAAAACGTTCCATGAAAGATGTAGCTTATAAATAATGTTTTTGTGCTAACATTTTGAGAACATTATTAAAGACCAGATAACTTTGAACGAACGTTCTATTAACATTACTGGAAGAACGTTTGTTCATAACATTGAGAGAACCTTGCCAGAACGTTCCCTGTCGGCTGGTATTGCAGCAGCTCAGAGAGATCAGATCCCTTCTAACCTGATGTGAATAACAGGAACTGTGTAATAATACAGCTGAACTTCCACAGCATCCGGAGTCTTTATATGGACTTCCGGAGGTTCGCTGTCCTCGATTAATATGTTCTCTTTTTCTTCTCTCTTCCACCGCTGCTGTTGCTAATGGAAATGGTTTCCTGGCAACCAGCATCTGCAGAGCGATGACAAGGTGAGGTTATTCACCGAGTCCAACATTATGAAACCACATTAAACACAGGTTCGGTTCGCTAATGGAGTGAGATATGACAGATGATTCAACTAAGACTTTTAAACCCTCTGAGCAGCTGGAATCATGTTTGAACTCGATGAACCGTAAAACATACTGTAACTATCAGAACTCAAAACTTCCTCTCTTGAAACAAAACTGCAAAAACGGCTCCTTTAGTAGATGTCCCTGACCGAGATTCTGAGGGAATCACAGTGAGTAAGACTGATGACTGGACTCATTTAAATGGATGGAAGTGAGAGACACACAGTCACATACAGCAGAACATCTCAGTCTCTCAAGTGTTTCTCCATCAGTGTGATCAAACGCAGACCTTTGCTCCTCAGATAACATGTTCTGTTTTGCATTATGAAAACGTTTATGGTCACTCACGTAACCCTGGTTCCCTGAGATAACAGGAACAAGCATTGTGTCAGTTCACTGATGCTTATGGGGAAAACTCTGTTTTCTCCGAATCCTGAAGCCTGATTGGTTCATGTCTGTGCCTGCCAAAACGGGAGGGTTTGACTGCCTATATAAGTCATGCAGAAATGCCAGATCTCGTCAGAATCTTCCGACTGATGTGCGGCTAGCATGACTCGCTGGGCAGTGTAGTAGCATGTTAAGCTACTCAATGCTCATTCCCGTTATCTCAGGGAACCAGGGTTACATGAGTAACCATTAACATTCCCTTTCGATATGGTTCACTTGCATTGCGTCAGTTAGCTGACGCTTATGGGGAACTTAATCCCAAAGCGCTGTGCTACAAGTGCAGAATGGAAGCTGGTCCATGAGCCGACAGCTTGGAAGTGCTCGTTTGAGGGCCCCTCGATCAGCTGCACAAGGAGAGGCCCAGACTGCAATCGGGGCCTGACTACACAGTACATCAGCATTTAGACTGACAACACCCGTGTTTTAAGAGCTGGGATGTCCAGGTTGTAAAATCTGAGGAAAGTGGATGCCGCACAGATATCCACGATAGAGACTCCGCTGAACCACACCCAAGAAGAGGCCATACCTCTAGTGGAGTGGGCCCTAACCCCTAGGGGGCACAACAAGTCAGCAGACTCGCAAGCCAGCGCTATCGCATCCACAATCCATCTGGAAAGTCTTTGCTTTGAAACCGACAGCCCTTTAGTGCAGCCTCCAAAGCTGACAAACAGCTGCTCTGATTGCCGAAAACAGCTGGAGTGCTCAGTATACACTCTAAGGACCCTGATGGGACAGAGTGGATGAGGTGCCTGCTCGTTCTCCGTAAGTGGAAGAGCTGACAGTGCTATCACCTGCGTTGTGAACGGGGGTGGAAAGCATTTTTGGCACGTAACCTTTTCTCAGCCTGAGGACCACTTTACTGTTGTTAGGACCGAACTCAAGGCAGAAAGGTTCCACAGATAGAGCCTGCAGATCGCCAACTCGCTTGACTGACGCTAAAGCCAGCAAGAGGGCAATCTTAACTGAGAGGGACCGTAGATTGGTCATCTCAAGCAGCTCAAAGGGAGGGCCCTGAAGTGCCTTAAGGACTGTGGAGAGGCCCCATGACGGGACCGAGCATGGGCGGGGAGGATTGAACCTCCTAACCCCCTGTGTCCCAATCAGATGGCCGGACATCGGGGCATGATTCATCGTGATGGCTGCCACATATACCTTGAGCTTGGAGGGGGCGCGCCCACCATCCAGCATCAGAAATGTGAGAACTGACACAATCTTGCATTTAGTGGGGTCTATTTTCCGAGTTAAGCACCAGATTAAGGAAACAGACCATTTCTGGGCATAGAGGCACCTTGTGGAAGGGGCCCTTGCCTCCGAGATCATTCTCATAAGGCGTGACGACTCCTGTTGAGGGGCCAAACATTCAGGTCCCACAACTCCGGCTAAAGATGCCAAACTGGCTGGAACTTCTTGAAGGCCAGAATCACTGCCATCATTTCTAGGCAGTTGATGTGCCAATTCAACAAGGGGTTGCCCATGAGTCGAAGGCTACTCTGCCATCACACAGGGAGCCCCAGCCCATCTTGGAGGCGTCTGTCACGTCCACTTTCCTTCTGGAAACAGTGCTCAGCGTTAGACTGCAGAGACTGGACTTCGGCTCTGAGGACGTGAGAACTGTCGTCTGAGACCGAAGTGTGAATCATGCCCTTGAAGCGGGCACCTGTTACAGTATTGAGAGGAGGAGAAATGCCCTTTTCGTGAGAATGTATAACAGCAAGAAGGGGTTTGGGTGCGCAAACTGGTGGGGCGGACCCAGAACTGGCAACAAACACATTGTCTCCAGTGCCCTGAACTGAAGAGGGGACTGGAAGACAGGCGTGCTTTGAGGGTGGTTGCAAGAACCATTCGTTGACTCGGCTGCGGGCAGGCTCTTCTGGGGCAGACCAGTCTGAGCCGAGCTCTTTTGTGAGGACTTGCAAAAGCTCTGTATCCATACGAGGCTGCGCGTGATCAGTCTCTTTGGGCGGCAGAGGGGCGGAATCATCGCCGGAGTTTTCCCACTCCTTGCACACAGAAGCGGACAGACATAGAGTCTAATTCGTCATCAGACCCGCCAAACGAGACTCTGCCGCTCGCGCCAGATGAGGGGTGTTGATCCTTGTGGGTGAAGAATACAGGGGACTCACCGTGTTGGAGGGAGAGCACTAAGCCAACGTGGGCTCGCTTCCGCCTCGCTGCTCAGCCTGATGGCTTCGCTTTTTCTTTTGCTTTGGCTTGAGAGGGGAAGGAAATGAGGGAGCAGGTGATTCACTGAAGAGCGTGATCTGGGCGTGCAGCATTGCGAGGCTCAGCTTCTCGCAGAGCGGGCAGCTGGAGTCCAAAAGAGCCGCCTCGGCATGGGTGCGGCCCAGGCAGGAGATGCACCCATTGGGCTTGTCAGAAGCGGGCAGGTTAGCCCTGCACAAGCCGCATTCCAAGCGCGACATTTGTAAAAACGTCACTGGAAATATGCTCTGAAATTTTCTATCATATTTGCTCTTTTAGCAGTTGCTGGATGGCTGCCGGGGAGATCGCTGAATCATCTTGCTTGCTGAAATCCCGTTTTTCTGCTGCAAGGCACATTTCAACGGCGAGAAGAGCGGGTAGAGGCTTCAGTCTTCTTCGGAGCAGTGAGAGAGATGATCTTCGCGCTGAAGGAGAAAGATTATGACGTTATGGCATTTCTACATTACTTATATAGGCAGTCAACCCCCTGACCATTTTGGCGGGCTGAAATGCCATTTGTCTGTGCAGTTGCAAAGATGTGAACCAATCAGGCTTCAGGATGCGGAGAAAACAGAGTTTTCCCCATAAGTGTGAGCTAACTGATGCAATGCGAATGAACCGTATTGAAAAGGAACATTATTTCTGACTGGGAATAAAGTTAAAAATGTATAGAGTTTAATAGAGCAACCACCGAGAAGTGAAATGATCTTGTGGGGTCTGACAGTGATGATTCTGACCTCTCTCTCACACACACACACACACACACACACACACACACACACACACACACACACACACATCTTTGCAGACTATGTGTGTGTGATGAGTTTGTGGAGAACTGATCAGCAGTCGTTTAATGCTTCTGAGGCCCATCATGTGCAGATTAAGGGATGCTGCATGCGTTACTATAGTAACCAGGCTGCAGAGAAAAGGCTGGATGCTTATTGTTGCCATGGTGATAATGGCTGAGGAGGACAGTTTCACACACTTTCACAAACACACTTCTTCAGAAAGAGAGTTTTCAGGTGGAGAACATGACGTTGCTTTTCACTCTGTACATGCTACCCTTGGGAGATATTAGGAAGCATGGCATTAGCCCCATTCTGTCTACACTCATTGGCTCCCTTTTACAGTTTTTCTTGAATCACTACAAGTGATTCATTTGGCCCAATTTCCCAAACCATTTATTCAGTTCTCAAAATGATGTTTTATTAACAAAGTTCGGGAGGAGCACATTCAAATGATCTATCCAATCATCACGTCATTCTAACCAGCAGACAGCAGTCAGTAATCAACATCACCCAATCAGCATGAGTGGAGGACATCATAAATACTCAGTCGACTCACCTATGTTCCTCGACAGTTTTCAGCATCCCTCCACCACCCCGTCTCCTCACACTCGCTTGGTTATCTTCCTAACCAGAATACAGGGGGAGTAGTCTGGGTTCAGGCCAATACCGAGCTCGGAGCCCTCTCCTCGGACAGCAAGCCAAATATGGATACCATTTACTTATCTGACTTATTTGTAAGTGTGAACTCGAGAAACAAAGATACGTTTCTCAAAACGTTTAACACATTTCACCTGTTTTCACACATGCTCCAATCTTCTCAATGTTTTCTGCAAAGCTTTACACAAAAATGCCTCATTTTGCACAGGTTTAACCATGTTCTCATTCAGAAAACACAAACACATAATATAATAATAAACTCAAGAGTCACACTGTGAACTCAAATAACACACATTTATCCATGAGTAGACATTAAGTAGCTCAGAGGAAATTGTTGCGCTTTAAATTGACAAGAAGTTCCTTTTCTTTCAGGTGCGTAGAGCCAAGGAAATAATTGAACATGAAAAACATGCACTTTGCACTTTTTTGCACGATGCAATTTATAAAATTAATTATGTTTTTCTAGACTTTTTCAGTCTTCATTGGACTCAGTGTGTGGTCAGCTACCTTTTCTGTTCATAGACATTAAGTAGCAAAATTAATGACACACCAATCAGAATCTCAGGATAATATAAATAGAACCACAGGTGATTATGTGCTTTGGAAAATGAATCCTAGTGGTGGAAGACCAAGAGGAAGAGGAAGAGGAAGAGGAGGAGGAGGGGGAAAGAAAAATGAAGGGGTCAGGGTAAAAGACATTTGTTCCTGATAAAATACAAAGCACTATAGTTGACCATGTTCTTGTGTAGGAATGACCATGAGGGAAGTTGGTCTACAGACTCATCTACGAGGATTTTACCCATACAGTAAAATTACAGTACACTAGCAGTACTTTAGATGAGAGAACTATTCTATGTACAGTAAACACTGTAGCACATGCTGTACACCCTCAAACTCATAATTGTCAAACTGATTTGCCCTTACGGAACAAAAATATATGGGAATATACTGCAAAATATAATGCGATATATTACATAATACATTTCCATATATGGGAAACTTGTGCTTATATTTTTCAATATACTGCATTATATGCATTGACCATGTATGGCTATATATTGATACATATAAAATATTTATAAATGAAGACAAAAATAGCATTACATTCATAAAGTTTTATCCTTTATTGTGTACATATATTGCACATACATGTTCCCATATAAATGTGAATGTATTGTACACACATATATACACACATTCATGGAATGAGTTACAATCAGTGGTTACAACAGACTTCTAGTTCCCAGCATGCTTTGCTTCTGACTGTTAAAGGAGAGTAAATGTTAAAATTAAGTGCTATTTCATGTGTTTTGCTCAATATTGATATAGGGGGAGATCTGTTAGTGTTTAAAGTTGTATTATTTTGGAATTTAAAAGGTTTTCTGGTATGTGTGAGTTTTTGGGGTTACCATTGTGCTGAAGAGTAGAGCCTGTGGTTAGATTGGTGATTGGCTAAACACCATTAAGACTATAATAACTTTATTTAAAAAGTAATGCCTGTGCATGCTACATCACAGTGATAGTCTCTTTGGTAGAAACTTTAGTACATGTAGATGTGCTTTTGTTAACTAACTTGAAAATATGAAACATTTAAAATGTAAATAATTATAAAATGTAAGAAATGTGTTACATAATACATTTTACCATATATGTGTTTATACTGCATGAGTAAATATATCTGCAATATATTATGCATGCAGTACCATATCTGAGCACATACAAATCTATATATTATGAAGTATATTATTGAATATAAAATTACATACATTATGATATATTAGTAAACATATTATCACATATTTTTCAATATATGAAAAGCGGCAATTCCTTATGTATTATTCAATATATTGTAATATATTTACGCAATATATTTTTCTGAATATTTTCAAATATACTGTTAAATCATGTAATATATTGATCATTCGTATATAGGGAAATATATTTTCTTTCCATAAGGGTGTAGCCAAGTACTTCTTACAATTCATATTTTTGCAGAACTGAGAGACGACTGCCTAGAGGAGGGAGAGAAAGTCTTTTTGGAAAGTCAGTTTGGCTGAGGATGCTGAATTTATTTTTTACTGTACTGTAATTGACAGTATACTGTATTGTATTGCATACCAAGTTCATATTCAATTCATTGGTATTTCAACTTTTCTTTTCTAGTGCTTGCCATCTACTGCAAGATCTCTTTACAGTAGTGTAATGAAAATAAACTTTTCTTAAAGCTTATTGTTGAATTTCACTGTATCTTGCACACTTCTATTTATGTTGTGTACTGTAATAGACATTGAGCAGTAAAATGATTCCTGATTGCCAAAAGGAGGTTTTTGTAACATTGTTATGAATGTCACGTACTGCACTGAGACACGAAGACTGAGGATCCAAATGCAGTATTTATTGAAGGGTAATCCAAAGACATAATCCAGAAACAGGCAAAAGATCATGCACACAGGCAATCAATTCAAATAATAAGAACAGGAGAATAAACAAAGGCAAAAGGGTATTCCAGAATAACGGGCAGGGAATTAAAAACCCAAGAGACACAAATCAAGCAAACATTTCGAATTGCAGTGACGTACGGCAAGACTTAGCAACGAATGACTGAATTGACCAGGCTTATATAGACAGAGTGAACAAGGCTAACAAGCAACAGCTGAAGGCAATGAGTGCTGATGAGTCCGGGCAAAGGATGATGGGAAATGAAGTCCAATACTGAGTGGCAATAGTCTGACAGCTGGTGATCATGACATAGCTTCCAGACGCTCTTAATATGGTCAGAGAAGTCCTGGAGGGAGGGGGTGCATAGGCGGACCAGGGGGCGAGGTGGAGGGCCAGGTCCATGGAGTGGAAGAACTGGACACGAAGGTGGCACAGGTTGGACAGGTGGCCAAGGCGGCGCAGAAGACCGCTACTGTAGATAAGATGGGACTGATGACCCCCACGGCGGAGCAGACGACCACCTTAACAACGTAGACCAGCACGGCGGAGCAAGCGGGGCTAAAGACCACCAAGGTGTAACTGGGAACCGCCACGGTGGAGCAGGCGGAGCTGAAGACGCCCAGGGCAGATCTGGTGGAACTGAAACAGAGCACAGAGAGGTCAGGGTTGGCCTCAGGGGCTGTGTCAGAACAAGCAGGGAGCTCAAAAGGGTGTCCTCTGTGGTCATTTCAGGGCAGACAGGCAGTTCAGGAAGGACCTTTGCGGTCGTGTCGAGGCAGACTGAAATCTCAGCGACAACCTCCGTGGTCATATCAAGGAAGACAGGAAACTCAGGGACGACCTCCATGGTCACATCAGGACACACACACATGCTCAGCTTTGTAGTGCTGGAGGTTTCAGGACATCACTAGCAGCTCTAGTACTAATGAGGATTGACTAATTAAACAAATGAACATGAGTCTGCTCCAGCCCTCTATAAGGGATGTTTCTCTGCCTCTCAGCTGAAGGATGTTAAAGAATGGATTGAGCTGAATCCTAAGCGGTCTCTTGTGTGTCGGCCGTTGAGAGCTGTTCCCTGCGGAGCAGAATTGCACTCTGAAGTCTGCTGGCATTTGGCCGTGACGCAGAAGCGCAGCTGTAATCCCCAAGCGCCCACTTTCACATTCACGGCAGCGAGATCATGTGACTCACAATATTCAACAGCGCAATTACTTTCTCTTGGCTTGAGTGAAACAAGACAAAAACCCACACAAAGGTTTGAGTGGCACATTCATACCGTCATGAGAAATTAAATAACACCCCTGCACACAATTACTCCCTCGGCACTGAGAGCAAACGAGTGTGTTTCTGCACTTACATCCAGCCCTCTCTGACACAGTGCATTATGGGTCGTATTCTGAATGCCACTGACTAACTGCATGACACACATGAGGTTTGACTCGAACAATAGGACGGAAATGAATGGTGAGGGGAAGCAAGCGGGGTGAAAGGTCACCATCATCATCATCATCACTACCACCAGTTCACAATGCAAAAAATGATGTTCTTCCTCAGTATTTTCATCTTGTCAGTACAAACATTCTTAAAAATATATCAAAATTAACAGTTTATGGTTAAAACAAGAAATATCTGCCAATGGGGTCATAAAAATGAACTAGTTTTCCCTTTGAATTAAGTAGATTTTTCTGACTCCATTGGCAGATATTTATTCTTGATTTAAGCACAAACTCACTTCATTTTCATACATTTTAGAGTTAATATCTTCAGTCATTTTGCTTCTCCAGTAAATGTATCTTGATTTAACAATGTTTAGATATTTGTACTGGGAAAAAAATATTTTTTTTTGCAGTGGTTGAATGAAAATCCTCTCATCGCTCTCATATGGCATGACTTTATTTCTTCCTTCTCTATCATGAGAAAACATGCAATAATGTTTTGCTAAGGAACCTCAGAGAATCATTCTGCTAAACATCTGCTTTTGTGCTCCACAGAAGACTATGTGGTTTTGAGGGTGAGCAAATGATGACAGAATTTTGTAGTTTGTTCCTTTAACCTCCATCAGTCTCGTTTTCACAATTAACTGTGATTGATGTAATGAGTTTGTTGTGATATCCAGCGGTTCAGGTGAGTTTTTGCTCTCTTTCATTTATAAATTCCTGTAAACAAAGTAGATCTTGTTTCAGCTGGAAAAGAATATGAGTTGTTGTATACTCTTTTGCTCATGTCTAGACCAAAATGGAAAAAGGCCTACTGGGAAAAATAATTACGAACTATATTAACATTGATGACCCTAATTTAGACATTAAGCAAGAGAACAAGACATCTTACTACTGCAAAATTTTTCCAAATTACTATTATTATGGCTGCTGTCTGTGACGTTCAGATAGTTTGTGGTGGTGTGTCAGTTTCATGTATAGATTAATTGTTAAGTGTTTCCTTAACCGGCCTGACATGTCAACTACTGACTCAACCAATCACATGAGTTTGGGGCGAGACTGAGATCTGTTTGACTGACCAATGACAGACACGAGGGAGTCTTCAGGAAACCTGTTTGCACTTCCGCTTGGTGCTGCTAGAGGTGCAGGTGCATGTTTTCGGTCAAGAAAGTGAAGAACAGACACTCAGTAATTTTAAGTTCTTTTATTTTATTAGAAACGAGACACTTTCACCTTATTGTTCTTAAAACTGTACAATCACAAGAGGAGGTAAAACACACAGAGAGACTCTGTTGCTGGAGATTCAGACAAACATCGGAAACCTCACGCGAACATTGGAGACGCGAGGAAGGATATCAGCACACACAGAGAGACAAACAGGTTTATAAAACGAGAGACCGTACAGACGACCGAGGGTTCAGTGTCTCAGCAATATGGAGAAATCAAGTAAAAAACTCTAGGGCATTTCCTGAAGCACAGTCAGATATATCTCTAGGCTATTACTCTGTGTAGATATCATATTTTTCTTTCCTGAAAGTTCTTTTAGCAGCAAGACACAGTGTCTTGTGTTGTCCATCATCTAATATAGTCCGTGAACAGTGTTGTCATAAAGGTTTCTATGTGCTCTATAAAGACAATATAAAACTCTGAAAATGATTAACAAAACCTGACAAGATTCTAATGTCAGTCCTGCTTGGGCATCAAGCATCTGTCCTCATATTGCACTGATGCCAGTCAATCGTTTGGCATATCTACTGCACCGGGAGTCTCTCCCGCCAGCACTGCGGAAGTTCACAGGCGGGCAGGAGCCCGTAACGTGCGCTGGGGCTTCGTTCACAAGGCCGTAGAAAGAGCCGCTGGTGGGAATGGAGGGAACACAGTGGTCTGATCCAATGGAGCGGAGGAGGAAACAACAGCTCGTCCTCAAAGAGTCCAAGGCTACACAGTCACTGCTGCTCCGCCTACATTACCCAGAATGCTGAGAGAACTTCAGCTGCTCATGCTGGGATGTTTCGTGCTGCTGCTGTTTTGGGAATGACTGAACAGTTTCATACAGTACTTAAAAATAAACTTCGATGAACGGAAATATGAAGACAAGAGGAGAAACTTGACCATAACATGATCATAAGAACAAAGGAATAACATTATTAATAATAATAATTATAATAATAACAGTACACTAATAACAGAGGAATCATGAAAAGTAAATGCTCAGCTCTTATAGTCTTTTCAAGTTTTCAGTACAATTATTTCCCCAAAGTTTGATGGAAGCGTCCAGAAATGCTCCACGCAAAGCACTAAAAACAAACACCACAGTGACAGCAGTTCATCTGTGTCCATTTGGCACAGCTCACAACCCCTAGAGGCTCATGGGAGACGACCGCAGAGATCGCTCTGGAAGGGGCCCCAAAGGGCCAAACTCGAGCAGCCGAGAAAGCAGTCGACCCTCCTGCAGGAAGATTCGCCCATTCCAAAACTGAGCTGTGGAGAAATGAAAGGGCACAGGCGGGTGTCCACGCCACCTCCTGGACCAGATGGAAGAGTGTTGGGAAAAGCTCTCGATGAACCAACCAGAATCTCTCCTCGCATGGAGTTCGGAAAACCTTTAGACGCCTTCTAATGACTGAGGTCAGTGTCATCTTGAGCTGAGAGCTACTTCTGAAGCCGGAGAGACACGTATTCAAATGACAGACGGGTACAGCGCTCCCCTCTCGGGTTCCTCTCTACCTCTCTGCCCTCTACATGCTCAGCCCTTCATTTATGCTCTCTTTCCCAAATCAAAAACAGACCGAGGTGTTCAGGGTTAGATGTTGTTCCCGTCACACCTCTGTCTGCAGGTCAATGATGTCTTGGCCCACAAGGGGGATGGTCGCTCCGGCCTTTTCCCATTCCACACCCTGGAGATCCAGAGGAGACGCCTGCAGCGGCTCCAAGTCCTTTCTGACCCAGGCAGGAGGAGACGCCTGCGTCCGGCTCATGCTCTCCCAGGAACGATCCATGGCTCCCTGCTGCTTATCCTGGAAAGAGACATTGGGAACAGAGTTAGAGACGCCGTAGTTGGCAGAGAGCAAGAAAACGTCCACCACAGGCAGCCAAAAGACTGGGACACTTACGCTATGGTTTGTCTTGTCACTTCCAGCTGAGGAAACGCTCCATCTGACGGACTGCGGAGAGAAAAGAGCATAAATCTAAAGACCGACCTAAGATGTTCCCATATGTTCTCTTTTGCAGGAAGTATTCAGAGTTCAATCATGGAAAGTTCCACATATAACCGTCTGGTTTAGCAGCTCACCTTGCTGTCGGAGGCTGGGGACTCCCTGTCCTTCTCAGCATGATGCATCTTCCTGTTGAGGTCCTGGAACATGTTCTGATGGCGTTTTCGCGTGTGCATGATTTTCTACACGAGAGAATAAGGAATGCTTAATACGGTACAGTTGCAGATGTACATTTAATTAATTCTACAAAACTCTGAAAGTGAGTAATTACCTCAAAATCCAGTTCTGCATAACGAGATTTCTGTCTCTGTGAGAGTGAAACAGGCAAACTTTAGTGTCACATGATGCAATCATCGTGTAATTCATTAGATAAGGTGTTCGAAGGTGGCATTAACAAGAATAAATGGCGTCTCTTACCCCTTCGCTGACCTCCAAAGAGCTCATAGACAGGGTGGAGATGGTTTCGCTCTTGGACATCATGGAGTTCATGGAGTCGAACGTGTCACCCAGACTGCTGGTCACGTGACTCTCGCTGGAGATGTTGTGGATGTTCTGAATGGGCGAGTCGCGCTCCGAGTACGATACGCTGACGCGGTCGGCGGGGAGTGTTTTGACAGCGTAGGCGGCTTGTGGTTCGGCGAAGGTTCCACTCAGATGCATGAGACGGGCCTGCGGGAGCTCGGTGCTGATGTTGTACTTGCTGGAGCCGCTGGAGTCGTCTTTGGGTTTGGCGCGGAGGGTGGAGGTGGTGTTGGGCAGGAGCACATAACCGCTGCCATCCGGACAGACGCTCTCGGCCTGAGCGAGGGCCAAATCGACATCCAGCTGCTTGAAGAGCTCACTGTCGCACACGTACACAGGTTTGCCGCAGGACGGGTCAACTCCGCGACCCTTCTCTCTCCGCAGGGTGAGCGTGTGGCTGGAGTACTCGGGAACGGGGGGAATGTGGCTCTTTCCGCTGGGGTTGGAGGGAAGGGTGTGGAAGTTTGGGCCGAGGGGCAGGGGCAGCTGTGGAGGGGGCATCTTCTCCTCAGAAGAGCTCTTCATTCCACCTGAAGGAAGCAGGGAGACAGTTGAGCACGAGGCACGTGGAAATACAGTCCCCCTCAGTGCCCCTCAGTTTCTTATTATTACCTAACTGTAAGAACACATCAAGTTTCATGCTCTATGTTGTTTGTTTGCTGTGTGTGAGCCTCACCTGGTCTGTTTGAGTCGGCATCCTTCTCAAAGTCAGACTGCGCAAAAGAAAGAAAGATGAGAAAATCATTATATAAATGTCGTTGTTAGCATGTGAAATGCACGAGAATGCTTGCCTGTGAACTCACCATGAGCTGCGTGTGGCCGTTCTGCAGGGAGCTGCCGGAATCACCATTTCCGTCGTCTTTACGGTCCACCACACGGCATTTCACCGCCTCCTGAACCTGAAACACACACATTTATGAGTTCTGGCCCACTCAAACACGTTAAACACACGTGTTGTGGTCGTGAGCATGCTGACCTCTCTGCGCAGGATGCAGTGCACCATGACAATGATGAATCCCTCCAGAGAGTCGAAGACAGCGAAGAGGATCTGGAAAAGTGCGGAGCGGCGGTCCGTGATGGCCAACACGGCCGACATCCACGTCAGAGCGAGAAGAGGGAGGACCACACAGGAGCTCCACAGCGACGCCCTGCAGGACAGCACATTTAATACAACATCCGGCTGATGTGTATGCGAGACTCTAGAATGTGACCGGTGTTTACGGCATTTCTTACCCAGCCCTCTCTTTCAGCTTGACGTCCGTGATGCCGTCCTTGGACACAAGCTTGTTGAAAACCAGAATACCAATCACCATGTTGACCTGAAAACACACAGGGAGACGTCAGTGAACGCTCAATACTAATGTGCTGTCGACGCAGTAATCATGCAGTGACCATGAGCGGCTCCTCACCAGAACGACAGCAGCTGCTGGACCCACAAACGAGTACAAGAGACCGCCCTCGAGAGACAGCCAACAGCTGCGGAGAAGAAGAGACACCAGCGTTAAACCCACAAAGACGGAAAGAGAGAGAGACAAGAATGAAGCAGGATGGGAAATACTCACTAGTTGACAGTGCCATAGCCTTTGGCTTTGGTGAAGCCAACAGAAACGGCGACGACTAAAGCAGGCAGACCTGAGAGAGAATCCAGAGACAGAGTTAGACACCATCACAACAGAGACATGCAGGAAAATCAACAACAACAACACACACACTCACCCCAGCCCAGACACAGGAAGCGTTTGCGGATGATGCGGTTTCGCAGGCGGCCTGTAACGGCCATGTAGGACTGCCACGCCTCCGTCAGGACCCAACAGAAAGAAGACAGGAAGAAGAAATGCAGGAACGCCGCCACCAACGTACACATGACCTGAGAGAGACAGACAGAACGAGAGGTCAGACGTTTGCCATCAGAGCTGACCAAAGTCAGGTCAGAGTCCTCAACGTCCTCAACATCAGGATCAGGGTCGCCTCACCTTGTTGCGCGCTTGTGTCTGACTGATCAGAATGAGGGCGTTGGAGCAGATGATTGACAGACAGAAGTTGATCAGGATCACTGAACGCTCAGAACGAATGTACCTGAGAAGAAACAGACAATCAATGAAATACAGTCAATCAAACATCCAACAGAGGGGTTTTTGATCCGGGGTCCGGGGACAACCGGCGGCCTCAAGGGGGCTTCAAAGAAGAAGGTTGCGAAAAGGCAAAAGGTTTTTTTTTATTTTTTATATGAATATAGATGTAAACAATAAAACCCCAATTATTATAACAAAATATATAAGCTACAGAATTTGTCATTATTGCAGTTTTATTCTGATTTATAATGACTGTTCATTAATGATGAGAGGTTTATACATGTATGGTGGGTGAAAAAATGATACAGTGTCAACTTAATAAAAGGTAAGGCAATATTGCACATACAAGTCTAGCATTGTTTACTGTATAAATATACATATATTTAAGAAAGAGGTTCCTGAGAAAGGGAACATCATATATAGGGGTTTTGGCATCAAAAAGAAAACCCCTGATCCAACCGATTAATAAATCACACAATCAATAAATTAATAATATCAATCAACCAATTAATAAATCAAGCATTATGGAAAGTTTCTTACTTCCACACGGAGACATAGATGATGATGAGGAGGAGGAGGGTGAGGGATGACACCCCACATCCCACGATCATCGTAACCGATGGTAACAGAGACCTATCCATGTTCTGTAAAGAAACACAGTAACGTCAGTGTGAACACACACACACACACACACACACACACAGATCTCCCTCAGGACAGAATGACTGGCAGAAACAGGGCAGCTCATGAAGGAGACGTGAAGGTGAGAGAGACGCTCCACATTCCCTCACTGCTGCTCCACATTAGCACATTTAAACTAGGTGCTAGGTGTGTGTGTGTGTGTGTGTGTCCTGCAGGTGGACAATTTTCAGCTCTGAAATTATTAGTGTTACACACTTCACACGCCTGTGGACGGACACACACACACACACACACACACACACATACATTAGGTGTGTGTTATATTATGAGCTGCTTTCCACCTTCATTTGCCCTTGAAGAATAAAACACTTCATTATATTTCCTTTTAAAAGACACACACACACACACACACACACAATGAAGGCACGTAACAGTTTTTTTTAACCAGCTTTGAACTGCGCGACGCGTCAAAACTGCACGCTCCCGTCAATGCGCGTAAAAGGAAGCGTTCTGTCTGGACGCGTCGCGTTGCAGTGCAGGGCTGTTTTTTTTTCTCGTGCTGATAACCGAATTACAGCGCGAGGCTGCGGATGCGGTTGCCATGGCAACTGCTTCTGCGCCAAAAAAGATAAAAAACAACGACCTGGATCACATCTATAAATGCATTAAAGCGAACAAAAACACGAATGAAAGACAATCAGGTCCATTATTGATCATCAGATTCCTGAAGAGAATTTGATGTCCTGATCTATCACAACACCGCATCATCTATCAGCTGTCAATCACATCGTCATTAGATAAAAAAATAAAAACTCACATGAAAGATAATCACATCCGATCAAGCGATGATAAACGAGGTTTCAATCGATGCTGTTCGGTTACCAGGAGCATCGCTTCATTTTCACTCACTCACACACACACACATACACACGGCGATCGGACACACACACACACACACACACAAACACAGAGACACAAGACGGTCCGGTGATGATCGGACACTTACCGCATCAGGGTTTGGTCTCGCGATCAGGGCGAACGTGGACAGTCCGTCACACACGCATGTGGTGCTGGAGTCGCGCGACACCGATCTGCAGCCGCGCGCGGACCAGGAGCCGAGCAGAGACGCGCTGCGCGCACACAAACACACACACGTTAGATACACTGAAATAAACTCCCCCTCCACACACACACATCCAGACTCACACACTCTTACAGACCACTGTATGTCAGGTAGTTCATTAATATATATACCCACCACTGAATGATTACCATATTCATAACCATATTTACATTCTACAACAGGCATTTCTTATAATATATCATGATATCATCTCCAAATGGTTTTTGGTGATTTTATGTTGCGCTCTCAGATCATTGAGTACAGATGTCAAAAATATTCTTGCATAAATCCAGTGTAATTTTATTTTATTATATACTGTTATTATATTACATATTACTTTCTGTCACTATTCAGTTCTGCTGGTAATGTGTGTATTTGACAATATGCATGTAAGACAATAATGGCAATATAGTCTTGATAGACACACACACACACACACCATTAAACAATCTGGTCGCACAGAAACTCAACTGTTTAAATATGTAAACTAAGGCATCAGTGTCTGTATGTGTGTGTGTGTGTGTGTGTGTGTGTGTGTGTTTGGCAGAGGTCTGATGGCAGGTGGCTGAGCTCATGTCCTGTGAGAGCGACTGACTCCTGCCTCCATCACAATCCCATCAGTGTCACAGGAGCAAAATAACTGAAAATACACTATAAAACTGTTTCTGGTGCTGATCGGTCAGTACTGTGTTCCAGTCATGCTAAATACATGACATTAAAAGACAATTAATGTCCAGTAATATTATTGATTTGACTCACTAATATTATTGATGAGAACAAAACGTGATCTGAATAATGACTCTATTGTCTTCTGTAGAGCTGCTTTACTCCTGAATCTGAATATGTCTCATATTTGATGAAGTTTGAATCACCGATTCTGTTATTTTCCTGTTTATTACTATAAAGCTGCTTTGAAATGATCTGTACTGTATAAAGCGCTATAGAAATAAAGATGACTTAACTTGACATTAATAGAATTGTTTTAAGGAACATTGTGTGTGTGTGTGTGACAGGCAGTGTTTGTGTGGGCAGTGGATGGTGAAAAGAACCATTGAAAGGTTTTGAATACTCTGTGAATATTCATAAGGTCATAAGTGAGTGTGGAATGGGGGCGGAGGCTCATTTGAATATGATTAGCGGTTGTCAGGGAAGTGTGGAGATGACACAGTGTACCGAGGGCAGAAGAGAGTGTGTGACCTTTAGAGCTGCGACAACACACACACACACACACACACACACACACACACACAATCACAAGTGGTTCCACCCACCTCTCGCTCTCGTCCCAGGCGATGCAGGTCTCATTAACAGTGCCCTGCAGGGAGAGAGAGAGAGAGAGAGAGAGAGAGAGAGAGAGAGAGAGAGGCGGTGGTCAGGCGGTGTTTGATCTGTGTCATATGTCACTTCCTCCATGTTCTTTAACCCGACACAAACATGTTCATCAACAGAGCAATGGTGACTCACATTGTGCAGGTGAGGGAACTCGATCTCGACAGGTGCCGACAGGAAACCAGGGTTGGGCTTCACCGTTACCGTGACAACCTTTGAGTTGAGCAGCGTGCTGTTGCTGTGGAGAAAGAGATGATCGATCGATCAGAATCACTGTTATTGATCATGTATACATGCATTTCATCTCTTTGTGCTGAACTGATTAATAACAAAAAAAACTTATTTCAAGGTTGTGAATCAGAAGATTTTTAAGTGTGTGTGTGTGTTTACCTCTGTAAGGACAGGATGGGACCCAGATTTCTGTAGAGAACGATCCCGGTGACAAACCCTGTGCTCTGCTCAGCATCTACACACACATTCAGAGCTGCATTAGTCTCATTACACAGGAGTGAGTGTGTGTGTGAGAGTGTGTGTGTGTGTGTGTGTGTGTGTACCTGGCACATCTAGACTCAGGGCGTTGCGGGACACTGTGATTTTCTCTTCTGAATTGCGAACCCAATCGATCATCCCGCGCCAGCCCTTCAAGGGGAAGGTCACGTCAGCGGTCATGGTTCGTGGACGTTTCTGGATGCTCAGCTCTGAAGAGACGGTCAGAAAACAACAGTCAAACACACACAGACACAGATATCTTTCTGCTGCCGTCTCGTGACCCGTTTCACACTCACCCAGATTCTCGGTGACCTCATAGATGTCCTGGAAGTCTCTCATCTGACGCCCGATCATGTCAATGAAGTTCTCGACCAGACTGAAGAATTCCTTGATGTTTGCGCCCATCTGCAGCAGATCAGAACAGGGCGTGTGAATGGTTTAGTGACTGATTCATTAGTGTGTGTGTGTTAGAGCTGTTGTACATCTCTGACGTGTGTGTGTGTGTGTAGGAGCGTGAGGTGTTTGCCTTGTCTGCTGTCACAGATTGGCATGTGGGCGCACTCGATTTCTCTGCTTCTTTATTTGGTATGAAGACACAATGTGCATGTGAGAGGACACATACGTCAGTTTCAGAGAAAATCACACACACACTCACCAGCTGAGCTTCTTCCCATTTCTCTCGGTGTGTCTCTTGCAGTAAGTTACTAATGGTGTGAGCGTAATTCTGTGGGTCAAACAATTAAAGGTTATTAGATCAGACATACACTTTTCTCATCATCATTAAATGCTTAACTCATCCAGACAGTGTTGTACCTCCACATCTGCGTTACTCAGGCTCATCTTTGACCCTCTGAAGATCTCCGTGCTGTTCCTCAGGACCTCCATCACAGCCAGCAGGTCGCCACTGTACTTTGTACCATCAGTCGATGCCATCCTGAGTTTGGACAGCACCTCAGACACGCCATCCACCAGCTGACCGCTCTGAGACTGAGTCACATGATCACGAGTCTGGGAAGACACGCTCAGGAAATCAGTCCTCAAACTTTTAAGCCAGTATTAACACTAAGTACTAGTGTTTGGTTGATGGTGCTTACCATGGTCTGGATGTCCTGGAATTCTTTGGAAACACATTTGATGTGAGTTGGGTTCTCCCAGAAGGCCAGACCCACGGCGTCCAGCGTGCATCTGCGGAGGATCAGGCCTGCAGGAGTCAGGAAGAGGAGGGTTAATGCCATCTCTTTCACTAAAATCAGGCCAGTGACCCACATTCGACACAGAAACTAGAGCGCTGGACGACTGAGATCTCAGATCAGTACCTGTGGCATCAGAAGGGCAGGGCACAGCAGCCATGTCGCCCGCGGGCGTTTTCTTCCACACCACACTGCCATAGTTCTCCTCTCCGCAGATCTCATGAGGTTCTGCCAAACACATTTTTAAGCACTTAAAATCGCTGCCTTAGAATGGGTGCATACATTGCTGCAAGTAAAATCTGGTTTGAGCTTTTACCTGGGCACCGCTTCTCGTTGCAGTTTCGCATTTCTGTTTTATCACCGTTGCAGGGCTCTCCATCAAAGAAAGGTCCTTCGCACACTCTCTGTCTGAGCTGATGACCTCCACCACAGGACTTACTGCAACTGCCCCATGAGCTCCACAACAGCCATCTTCCGTCCACTAGAGGGCGATAACACTCTTCAGCATCTTTCATATAAACACTTGTTCAGACATTTAGGCACAAAAAAAATGGTGAGGAATACTGTACCTGGGCAGTCTTTGAGGAAGCAGTTGCTGGTTTCTTGCCACTCTCCTCTGCACTCTGAGCCTCCGTACGAGGGGCCGTTACACTCACGAGTTCTCTGCATCGTTCCATTAGAGCAAGAGGAAGAGCAAGGAGTCCATCCAGACCACTCGTTCCAGGAACCATCAACTATGGAGTTGGGAAGAACAAAGTTTTTATTGAACTTGCATTTGAAAGGGCTTGAATTATTAAGGTGTACAGTGCCATCTGGTGTTGAGATCTGGAATAGCAATCAGGCTGTTTTACTGACCTGGGCAGACAGCGATGTTGCAGAACTTGGTCTGTTTGGTAGGTCCGCGGCAGGGTTCTCCACCGTGCTTAGGCTGTTTGCAGGTACGGACGCGATCACGGTATCCACGACCACATGTGGACGAACACAAACTCCAGGGTGCCCATTCGTCCCACAATCCATTCACTGCAAAAGCAGCGTCATTAGTCAATCACTCATCCCGTGATACAGACAAATGAATATTGACAGTGTATGTGTGATCTGAAGTACCTGGGCAGACGGCAGTGTTGTTGCATGGTCGATTCTCTCTCAAAGGGCCGGTGCACTGGATGCTGTGAGCGGACATCATGCAGGACCGCGTGCGAGTTTGCCAGCCTTCACCGCAGCTCACAGAACACACACTCCATGAAGACCACGTGTCCTGCTGGGT
This sequence comes from Mylopharyngodon piceus, assembly GCA_039654765.1. NCBI lineage: Eukaryota > Metazoa > Chordata > Actinopteri > Cypriniformes > Xenocyprididae > Mylopharyngodon > Mylopharyngodon piceus. The sequence continues at coordinate 239,030 of JBCHWC010000148.1, read as the reverse complement.
CTCTTCTGCACACACAGGAGCATAACAAAGAGATTGATTTAGCACAACACTTTCACTTTTCCAGACTGCTTTCTAGTGTTGCTATTTAGACACACACCTTTCTGAGGGGCCTGATTTGCCATGATGGTGCCATCAGAATCACGCCGCTGGCCGATGATGGAACGCAGACCTTGACTTCTCTGCCGGACTTGACCTGCACAAATCAACACAAACCCACGTGTGAGATCTGACAGCATGCTCTCACATTCACTGCGGGGCACATTTATGGACATGGAACTGACCGATGCAGGGCTGAGGGTTGCAGGACCGTCCCTCCTCAACGACGCCCTCACAGACTCCATCCTCAGGCTGGCACGAGCGGCTGCGCACCTGGACTCCGCCACCACACTCGTTACTGCACTCGGACCAGCGGCCCCACCCGCTCCAGCCTCCTGCAGACACATCACACAAATATACTTCTGTTAAGAGCACATGGTGGATGAGTAATGCTGAAGAGGTGGAGGAGAGAACATTCACTGCAGATGAGTCATGATAATGCTGCTGTCAGTGCTGACATCTGCTGGTCAACTCTGGTTTCTGCATAGAAGCTTCATGAGCATAATAGAGGTGTCAAATCTGCCTGTCAACTTATTGACGATCGATGTGGCATTGTTTTGTCATAAATGTGGGTTTAATGTCAAAGAGGCGGCCTCTGTAACAACAGGGTGAAAAGTCTCTTAGACAAACAAATGCTTTTGAACCTTTTCTAAACAAAAAGGAGCTTTGAAGGCTAAATGCCAGGACACCACATGATACGACCATTTGAAAGGGTGAATTGCCTCTAATACCTGAGGTGCTCTTTGGATGTGGTGCTTTTGGAGCCCAGCGGGTTGCTATGACAACCTCAAGCACGGGGCATTGATTGCTTTAGCGGAGGCTCGGGGAGCGCGGCTATAGAGCAGCTGTTCCCGCAGAACCACATCGACAAGCTTTTTTCTTTTCAGGAGTACATACAAATTTGCTTGCACTTTACCAAACAAACGGGTCCTATTGCATCTAACACACTTACGCATGATCTCTGCATCGCGGTTGCTGTCTCTAACGGTGGGCGTGCACTTCTCCGTGTAGACTCCGCCCCTGTAACAGCCACCTGGCTTCCTCTTGGGTGGTTCCCAGCACTGGCAGGGGGTCATCATGATGCCGCAGGGGTTTCCGTGGGTACTGGTCGCCAGGCAATCTTCCAACCATTGGCACAGCATCTCGCAGGCAGGCATACTCGGGTTCCTCTTTCCCACGACCAGAAACTCAGCGTTGAACTGGCTGCCTTCGTCGTTCCCCTCGTCTTCCTCCACGGGCTCCATACCGAGAAGTGGCGTCACCTTCCGCACCTGCAGGAACTGTTTGCTGGACTCCAGGTAGGCCACCGCGGAGGAAGCGTCACACAGTCGCACCACCTCGTCGAAGCTCTCCATGCCCAGGTAGGTGCGTGAGGTCTCCAGGAACGAGTCGAACTGGAAGGTTCGGATCTGTCGTGGGGTGCAGGTCTCAGTAGGCTTGGTGATCTTCATGTAGACGGTGTAGCGGCGAGGATCGGGGTTCTGCAGGGTCCAGGAGCATGGCGACGACGGCAGGGCAGTCTTGGAGGAGAAGACGCCGAAGAAACGGCTCTGCTCCAGGGTGGCACAGGTGGCAGAGGCCGGCCCGGAGGGAGTGGAGATGCCCGGGGCGAACATCACACACATACAAGCGCACAGCGCCAATGAGATAAACCGCCACTCCATGTTCTCGCTTCAGGAGGACGGGTGGACCCTTTGATACGAGTTTAGACTGGGGTTCTTTGATCTGGTAGGGGTTTGATCTGTTCACTACGATGAATACGGATGGAGGGTTTGATTCTTCACTAGATTGATAGGGACATATCTGTGGGGAAACAGCAAACAGAAGGGATTCAGAGTTAGCACTTGTCAATCATAATAGGACAGTCATTGTAATTATCATACTGGAGCAGGTCTGCCATCTGAATAATATCTGTAGTTGAGAGCTGTGCCCTCCATTACCATTAGTGTGCATTCGAAGAGCCCAGTCAGAGCGCTGGTGCTAATGCGCACACTGCCATTACACTCAGACTATAATTACAGTGCCCTTCACAGGAATCTCTCTCTCTGCATCGCTCTCTCGTTCTCTCCTGCCCACGCTTTCACACGTGGCAGAGCCGTTTGCGTCAAACTGACGTCCATGAAGACTCAGCTCGCACCCACGGAAGTTCAGCGCTGCAAAGATTCTTACAGGGAGAGAGCAGGATATTTCTGCAGGAACGCTCACCCCCTCCCTGACAGAATGCAGCGTTTGCAGAACTTTCTCTTCGAGTGTTGTTGCCATAGCTACAGGTGCTGGAGAAACAGATCTGCTGTGTGGAGAGTCCTTGTGCTTTATGAGCTGCACCTCTCTCTTTCCAAGCACAGTCCCTCGATCTATTCCAGAACTTCTGGCGCGTCTCTCTCTTTCGCTCAAAGACACTCATTCAGCAGCGAGATGAAAGAGAGAGAGTGCAGCTGTGAGAGGTGAACCAATGACCCCATCATCTTCATCATCACCTTCATCTTGCTGGACTGTTGTGAATTGATAATGTGGGGCAGAAAAAAACTAAAGCTCAACAGTTTTATCAAATAAAATAAAGTGTCACTCTGTTTAGTAAGCTGGGTTCAGTTACAGCTCCGCTAATGCACTCCACTGACTCTGAGAGACCGGAGACTGTTGACTACAGAAAATGAGAGTACTTCAGCTCTGCCACTCAACCTCTTTTTATGCCCCAAATAGGGGGCTGAAATTGCACATTACGTCTGTAGTTATGGAAACAGCTGATGTTTGAGAGAGCAGGAGGAAGTGTGAGAGACAGACAGAGAGAAAGATGTGTCTATTAACCCTCGATGGCTGCTCCGATCCTGGAATGAATGTCAGATTGTATCTGATCTGAACAAACACAGAGACTTTGTATTTAATCCTGGGAAAGTCTGAGACATGCACAGCTCTGCCAAGCACACGCGGAGCCATCTGTGAGATCAATGTGTGTCTAGTGCTGTCAGAATAATAACACACACATACACTAACACACTGTGCATGAGCAAACTCACACTCTATGACAATTATCACTCATTTAGGACACACACCTGCAGGACAAAAACATTCATATACATGCTGAAATCAGAACGAGTTAAGCTGTGCATTGCAACACAGTCAGCAATTAAACTGTTTGCACTGAGATGCAATCAAATAAGAAATAAATTCATTCTTCGCAAACGTGCAAACAATAACAAATGACTCTGTGAGCGCGCACAGTTGAGCCGCTCGTTCATGCACGCGCTGCAGACATTATCAGCCAAACTCTGAAACATGGAGAGAAATTATCAATGCGCAACAACTTTTCAACGAAACACACAACATGCAGAGCGCACGAATACTGACTGATTATAAAACGCCTTGCAGTTAAACTGAAGCTGTATATGCTGAAAGCAACTAAAATAAACATTTTGAGAATATTGCTGAAACAAGCATTAGTATATCGTCTACTGTTAATATCAGAAAGGTTTATGAAGCTCAAGTGTTTCTGCAAATGATCTTCTCTAAACATACTGACTTAATACAAGACAAATAGCGTAAGATAACATCATCTTATAGACGCGAGCGTTTCAGCACCGCGGACAGCGGCACCGCTTCAGCACCAGCACCGTCCGTCCATGCAGGCATGCAGAGTTCAGCACCACTGACCGAACCAAGTTTGCAGAACATCCTCGACCACATTAAGCAAACACGAGCGCACTGACATGTACGGCAGCTTCTGTTACCTGTGTAAGTTACTCTAGCGTGTCAAATAAGCGCGCTCCATCCGACAGTCTCAAAGTCTTCCGCGGGAACGCTGGGATGCGGGAACGGGTCAAAACGCGTCCAGACGTCCCGGGGTGGATGTCCAAGTTTCGGTGCACTTCACTTCCACAAGCGCAACGGCACAAAGCGACTCTGATCAAACTCCAGAGAGTTTACTACCAACCTCTTCTGCTGCTTCTGCTGTATTCCAGTGAGAGCAAGTAACGGGCAAAGAACGAACGCGGAGCTCCGGAGGCTCGCTCAGGCTGCTTTTCTCCTGTCACGGTTGGTACTTTTACTCTCGGCTTCGGAGTCTTGCTGCTTGTGGTCTGAAGTGTTTCAGTCGGAGTGGCGTGTGGCCTCCTCGCGCTGCTTTATAAAGCCCCTCCACCCTGCGTGGATCGCGCGCACCGGTGAATGAGACAGCGCGCGGGGGAGAGTGAGTGAGTGTGCGTGCGCGTGTGTGTGCGCGCGCACTGGACACACTGAAGACGAAGGAAAGTGCGCACAGATGAACGCAGGACCGGAAAGAGAGACTTCACGGCGCATTCTCTCTCTGACAACGGGCGTTACATCATTACACCTGTTTGCCTACACTAATCAATACGACACGGACACACATTAAACGACCAGCAATCAACATGATTAACATTGTCAACAACATTATGCCACAATACAACTACATAATAATGCAACTATATAGCCGAACAAAACTAATATATCACAACAGGATAAACTATGCCAGAATGCAATAGTACCACACTGAAACTTAAATCATTATTAGATTAATATTTTTGGATGATATCACGGCTATCTGCTTTTGCATGTGGCGCGTGGAATGGGGGGGGGGGGGGGATTTTTTTACTCATTTAACTTTGACTGTGTGTTTTTCTCCACGTGTTTTGTGACTTGTGAACCAGTGAAGTTTTTCTCTATTTGTTTTTCTCTTCGTCATGCGAAGCCCTCGAACACACACGCATGCTCGCGGACTGTGGGTGTGCGCGCGCTTCTCGCCAGGAGAGCCTCGCGGGGGCGGGAGAGTCGGCGGATTCTTCCCAGACCCGCCAACATGACAACATTACCACAGCAAGTCATGCTGAAAACAGCTCAAACCGTCCAGCCCAATATTTACAAATGCCCCCTGAATCTGAGCGCTGAATTCCCTCACAGTCACTGCAGAACTTCAGCAGAACTCTGAGAGTAAAGCGGACAGTGAGTGTTACTCACCGGCGGAAGCTAAGGTAGGGAAACACTTATTCAGTCATCATGTATGATTCACTAACTCTCCCTCACAGCAGAGAACATGGAGGCCTGAAACCTGCTCAGGGAAACACGGCTAATATCTGCCTGTCAAACCTCTGAGCACTCCATACAGTCCCACATAAGAGCAAAAAAATCATGCTTTGGTAAATCTTAATTATGACAACAATAAAAAAGAGTCAAAGTTATGAGATTCTAATGTCAAAATATACTAATTTATAATTTTTGTCATTTATGAGATTGAAAATTATGAAATAAAAGTTGAAATTATGAGATACAAACTTGTCATAATCTAGACTTTTTAATGTCAAAATTATGACTTTTAAACCATAATTTCAATTTAGCATGTCATTATTTCGACTTTTCATCTCATAATTATGACTTATGTAATAATTTCGACATTTTATGTCATAATTACGATTTACAAAAGCATGTTTTTTTTCTATAATGTGTTGGAAATGGGCTTTCATTGATAAGAGACCCTGATGTTCCAGATCAGGACAGATCTGTGAGTGTCACCGGTACACACACACACACACACACACACACACACACACACACACACACACACACACACACACACACACACACACAGGAGCTGTTTGTGAGCGCGAGGCGTCATACCGCACTGCGGCCTCTAGAGGGCGCGCTGAAGTTCCTCTCGCTCTGCACAGTGAAACACAAGAGTTTGATCATCATCATCATCTCTCTCTCTACTGATGGACATTCACAAGCAGCTGCGCTTCCTGACAAAATACAGACTTATTAGAGTTATTAACACCAGTAAATCACACATTTAATGTCCAGCACATATTTTACCCAAAAAAGTTATATTTTAATATAAACAAAAAGCTTGTTTTTATTTTTTAATGAAATTCCAATATCCACCCATAAGTTCTCATTACTGTAATGTGAAATAATAGTACAATATTTAAATTAAATGTGTAAAAGTTTAAGTATAATTTGGTGAGTATTTGTAATATAGTATTTGTTTTACTGAATTTAATTAATGTTTTATTAATAAAAAGTCAAGATGATCTTCATGTATGTATTCCTGTCAAGAGAATTTGGGCCTTCATTTTCTCTATGCAGAATATGTATATATTTTTTGATATTCGTGTGAAAAAAGAAGCAGACCTCTACAATAGATTCACCCAATTACCAGAGCACACAACAGGAGTTGATGGAGACGAAGTGTGTTTGTTTGTTTGTTGCTCCGACTGAAGCTGCAGATTTAGGGCAGAGTCTAGGGGGTCCTGAAATGGGTCAACCAGCCTGACTGACCGGAAATTACTGCCAAACACACACAATACGACAGCGCTTATCTTTTCAGTACAAGGTGTTCGCGCACAAAAGAGCCAGGAATCAATTTCATGATGGTTTTCAAAAGTGTTTCAAAGAAGGACAAGCATTTGGAGAAGAACTGAGAAGAGAAACTCAGAAATTAGGCTTGTGTATCTGTGAGCGTGGGATCAGATCTGTGATGGTGACTCAGTGTGTGTGTGTGTGTGTGTATGGGTGTGTGTATGAGTGTGTGTGAGTGTATGAGTGTGTATGTGTGTGTGTGTGGGAGAGGAGAGCCCACTCACAGAAGGAAACTCCTGGACAGGTTTAGAGGCAGTCCCGCCCCGCTCCGGCCCGCACAACAGAACAAGAGCTCCACACGTCCTCGTGATCACAGACCCTTCAAACACTGAACAGGACGTTCTGAGTTCTCTCGTAACACCGACCTGTGAATCTCAGTCTCTGGCTTTACAGAGGTCACAGGTGCATCTTGACTTGACAATGTCTTTCAACTTCAGGTAACAGGACAAAAAACACATGCGAATGTATAGCTGTAGAATTAAAAAAGAAATTAATAGTAGCTGTTTGATCATGAAAAAGCTCCAGTTCCAGCTCTTCTCTATATCAGTGTCAGTGTTTCTGAAACGCCTCCATTGTAGTCTTGAGTTTTCTTCACAATATTCCTCATTTAAATAATTCATACGCAGAATAAAGGGGCCTGGTTGAGTTAGTTAGTAGTGTGTTGAAACTGGCGGTTATGGTAAGGGGCGGGACATTTCCCAAACACCAATCACCACACACACTGCTCCAGCCGACCAATCAGAGCACACAAGGAGGGGCTTCATAGAGACAGGAACTAAACAAAATTACTAAAACTAAAATTAAAATGAAAACAATCTCTAATTCAAAGTATGAACACAAAAATAGTAGTATCTCAGTGATTAAATTAGCACAACTCCAGGACAGACTGAAACGAAGCATCTGCTGCTTCTATAATTAGTGAAGACAGAGGACACGTCTCTCATGAATCAGACGTCTTCCAGCATCATGGCCTCCACATCTGTCTATCAATACACTGATACATTAATCTGTGTAAGATCCGAACTGAAGAAGAGGACGGGTAATGACACAAGAAAAGACATGATATTCTGGTCTTCACACACTCGATGGACAGTAATAGCTTCGTCAAGCATCCTTCATGTCTGAATAAACCCGTCTGTCCGTCTCTTTGTGTCTGTCTGTCTGTCCTCCAGCTGTGCGTCATTCATATTCACGCTGATTCCAGCAAATCCCCAACACAAACGAATCTCATCTGTCTTTTTTAAGATCTTAAGAGGGTTTATGTCATGTCAACTCTAAAGAAAGATCTCTGTCACAGCTCACAAAGACTCTTCAACAGACTCACAAACAGCACAAATGACACACAGGAAAGAGAAAAGGACGAACAGGGATGAGTCTGCAGATCTTCTGCTCTGTCTCATGTGATGTTGAGAGTTTGATCTGACAACAGCCTGACAGCTCCAGCTGCTGAACGCTTACTAACCTGAACAAACACTGAACAACCACAGCCGGAGATCCACAACATTCACCAGTCCATCACCACTGATTTACTTTTTATTTACATATTTAATTAATTATGTACTTATTTTATTTGCTTATTTATTTACTTATTATTTATTATTACTTTTCTTTTGTTTTATTTTATTTCATTTTTATATATTTTATTTTGTATTAGGGACGAGCAGTTTTCAGGGCGTTATTGAGACCCGCCTCTCATCTCTTGTCACTGCCTTCTTTCCATACCTTGAGAAAAGTCAAGCCTAGATTTTGAAGGCCTCAAAACAAGATTCAAAACCAAACAAAAAACCAGCTTTACTAACACATGCACGACACTTTAAAATCAACAAGCACTGAGACTGTCCCGTAGAAACAAATAAATAAGCCAAATAACAATGAATCAAAAGCTAATGAGTACAAATATAAATGGATGAAGAAAAAAGCCCACAGAGTCAAAAAACACCAACATAAAGACAGAACAATGTGGAAAGGTTGTCAGGTCGATACAACATTGTGACGGTGAGTTTGTAATAAACATTATCTTCAGAAAGAAATCATGTCATTACTGAGTGGATAGATAGATAGATAGACAGACAGATAGATAGATAGGGAGAGGGAGACAGCAGCAGAAGGACTGATATATTGATTGGAACTCTGAAAAGATCAATCTTCAGGCAGACCGTGTTTCCGGTGTGAATGTCCCTGATGTGATTCAGTAAATGAAGTGAAAGAACTGAATGTGAGATTCATTAGAGTCATAATTAACCGGCGGACTCATTTCATCTGAACAAACTGATCTATTAGAAAGCAGGAACAGAAAGAGTGACAACACACACACACACACACACACACACACACACAGACACAGACACAGACACACACACACACACACACACACACACACACACACACACACACACACTCACACACACACACACACAATTATAACTTTATATTTTTATACCATTTTTACAAATGAGGATGTCCAAAAATGGTGGTTTTATCAGGTTTAACTCACTACCGGGTACAAATTTGTCCCCAAAATTGTTAAGTAGGTACAAACACACACACACACACACACACACACACACACACACACACACACACACACACACACACACACACACACACAGATTTCATTGCTCATGCTGCTATACTGAGAAAGAGACGCACACACAGACGAAAGAATCATCAAGATTCAAGGATTCACCTTTAGACAAACAGAAGAAAGAAACACAAAGAGAAAAATCCAGAGAGAGAGAGAGAGAGAGAGAGAGAGAGACAGGTTGTGTGCTTTAGCTGCACTTCCTGTTAGTCCAAATATGGGCCACTGGAAGTGAGGTGAGGAAGAATGAGTCAGCACTGCCTCCTCCCACTGTTGTGTGAGTGTGTGTGTGTGTGTGTGTGTGTGTGTGTGTGTGTGAGTGTGTGTGTGTGTGTGTGTGTGTCAATGCTGCAGGAATAAAGACGCAACAGAATGAGAAAGAAAAACAAAACAAGAGAAGCTGCGGGAGCAGAAGAATCAGATGAACGAACATCGATCATCATCATCACTGCATACAAACCACATTCATAATCATCTTTATTTAGCACCCATAGACATTTATTTATTATGAAAAATATTGGTTACAGTTTACAATAAGGTTCTACAATAGTTCTACATTAGTTAACATGAACTAATAATTAAAAAAATACTTTTACAGCATTTATTAATCTTAGTTAATGTTATTCTCAACTGATACATCATCAGCGTGTTTCAGACAGACTGGGAATAGAGGAGCTGCAATAATGTACAGTATGTGAAAAATAATGTGTTTTTTGAACATTAAAGCATGTCAACCTATTCTATTACACCCAATAAACAAAATAATGAACTTTTAAAATAGCATAAAATTACCCCATTAAAATCAAAAATATCTGTTAACATTAGTTATTAATGTACTGTGAACTAACTTTAACTTACAATGAACAGTAGTATTTTATTAACCAAGATTAATAAATACTGTGAGAAATGTATTGTTCACTGTGAGTTGTAATTCATTAACTAACATAACTGGACATCATTGAATTCAGGTGTTCCAGTCACTTCCATGGCCACAGGTGTATAAAATCAAGCACCTAGGCATGCAGACTGCTTCTACAAACATTTGTGAAAGAATGGGTCGCTCTCAGGAGCTCAGTGAATTCAAGCGTGGTACCGTGATAGGTTGCCACCTGTGCAATAAGTCCATTCGTGAAATTTCCTCACTACTAAATATTCCACGGTCAACTGTTAGTGGTATCATAACAAAGTGGAAGCAATTGGGAACAACAGCAACTCAGCCACGAAGTGGTAGGCCACGTAAAATCACAGAGCGGGGTCAGCGCATGCTGAGGCGCACAGTGCGCAGAAGTCGCCAACTTTCTGCAGAGTCAATAGCTACAGACCTCCAAACTTCGTGTGGCCTTCAGATTAGCTCAAGAACAGTGCGTAGAGAGCTTCATGGAATGGGATTCCATGGCCGAGCAGCTGCATCCAAGCCTTACATCACCAAGTGCAATGCAAAGCGTCGGATGCAGTGGTGTAAAGCACGCCGCCACTGGACTCTAGAGCAGTGGAGACGTGTTCTCTGGAGTGACGAATCACGCTTCTCTGTCTGGCAATCCGATGGACGAGTCTGGGTTTGGCGGTTGCCAGGAGAACGGTACTTGCCTGACTGCATTGTGCCGAGTGTAAAGTTTGGTGGAGGGGGATTATGGTGTGGGGTTGTTTTTCAGGGGTTGGGCTTGACCCTTAGTTCCAGTGAAAGGAACTCTTAATGCTTCAGCATACCAAGACATTTTGGACAATTTCATGCTCCCAACTTTGTGGGAACAGTTTGGGGATGGCCCCTTCCTGTTCCAACATGACTGCGCACCAGTGCACAAAGCAAGGTCCATAAAGACATGGATGAGCGAGTTTGGTGTGGAGGAACTCGACTGGCCTGCACAGAGTCCTGACCTCAACCCGACAGAACACCTTTGGGATGAATTAGAGCGGAGACTGGGAGTGCACTAGTGCTGTCAACTGACATCACCGGATGGCCAAAGCAATTTGCAGCAGGTTTATCATAAATAAACACATAAATCACGTCTGAAGCAGAAACAGCAGCTAACAGAAGATCAGACGGGCTGGAAACACCAGCGGAGCTGCTCTGAATATGCTGTGTTCTGAATGCTGATGTGTTTCTTAACTGCCTTAACCAGCTTCACCAAACCGATAATAACCAGCTGCAGAACCGCAGAGCCACACGTCACAGCAGTGTGAGGACAGCAGTCTCTGACCGCTGCTGGGGTGCAGCTTACAGCGCCAGTAAGGGTAGGGTCAGTTTCAACACACTACTAACTAACTCAACCAGGGCCCGCCCCTTTATTCTGCATATGAATTATTTAAATGAGGAATATTGTGAAGAAAAGACTACAATGGAGGCGTTTCAGGGAGTTCAGAAACTCTGACACTGATATAGAGAAGAACTCCCGCCGGAGGAACTTTGAAACTTTGATAATTGTGATTACTGGCACAAAAGAGACCTACAGTACTCAAGTAGATCTCATATCTGTCTGTGTGTTC
>JBCHWC010000148.1:217500-222500 GCA_039654765.1 Mylopharyngodon piceus | reverse complement strand
AGGTTATTTTTGGGAACAAAAAATGTTTCTTCTAATCTATGGCATCACTGTTGAAACCCTCCTTTTAGAACTTTTCTTTTTAAGAGTGAACATTTGAAATTGGTGTTGGATTTCACAACTAATTACGAAGAGACGGCAAGTAAGGCATTGACTTAAACATGAAACTTTGTTGCAGAAATTTAGCATTTTCTTGTAAAACATACTACAAAAATCGTTGTTTTATTTACAACTTCGAACCCCCCTTTATTTTTTTTTACAGTGTACGAGGCTAATAATCAAGCTCAAACGAGTCTTAAGAGGCAGAAGAATGTTGGAATCACATGTTTATCTGATGTCTGTGAATCTCAGCAGACTGTGTGATGATGGAAAGACCTTATAAACAATATCTGTGATGAATCCATGACAACTGAGATTAAATTAGCACTCGGCCAACGCAGACACACGCATGATGCATCAGTGGCTTCTGAAGCATCTGAACAGACAGACTTCCTCCAGTGTTCCTCTGAACGCTGCAAGGCATTCTGGGAGCTGTCAGAGTGTCACTGACGCCACCTCATGCTGTAGAGACATTTCCACACTCATTTAAATGTATAATTTTTTCCCCAAAAACCCTGGTTAAATATGACACACACACAGTGTCAGTGAAGGAGTTTTAACGTTTCTTCACACATAAGCGCTGTGATCGTTCTGCTAATATTGTTGTGAAAGTGTCTTGAAGTGTCCGCCGTGGGCCGAGGTCACGCTCTCTCTGCACATCTGGAGCCGTTTACGTGACATCTGACTGTCTGTAATCACCTGTAAACGAGCTGCTGAAATTACCCGGAATAAAGCGCCACGGCTCACATTAGCGCGGCATTACCTGGCTTTGTGTGGGAAAGCGAGATGATGAGCCGTCTTTGTGCCTCTTTCTCACAGGTCGTGGTGTTGATATTAAAGAACGCAATCACATCACGGATATCCTGTAGCGGCGTGACTCGAGTGGGATTTGTTATGATGCCCACATGTTATTCAGCACTGATCTCATCTGGAAGTTTCTCTTCCGGTCAGAGGCTGATAATTAAGATCTGGAATGAGAAAACATCCCAACGAAAACACCTCATCAGCTTTATTAGTGTGACTACAGCACGTCTGTGTCATTAAACCCCACACATGTAAAACAGCGCTGGCTTTATGATTATGGCTATAAATACAGGCGTCTTTAGGACAACATGATCCTAATTCCAGCCATGACGTCAGCGCGCGGCGGTGGTCCTGTTTGTATCCAACTGAGATTCTGGCAGCATCACAAAACAGCTTCATTCAGCACAAACAATTAAAGAGCCGCGGGTCTGATTGTGCTGACGCATCGCTGATATTCTGCCTTCAGTCATCAGCAGAGCTGGGGATGTTTGAGCAGATGTGATACAGCTTCATTTCATCTGCAGTTTCTGTGCCAATAACTTAACAATAATGACTGACTGTCCTCCAAACCTGGAGCACAAAAGGACATCAAAACCTCAAACGTGACACATACTGCAACATCTCAATTAAACTAAACTAACCGTGTGGACAGACGACACAACTTCATGATCAGTTCTCACGTTTCTCACGTATGAATAGGATGTAATAAGGATCTTCGGTCACTGTTGATGACAGGGAACGAACTGAGAACTGAGCTTTTTAATTTCCAAGTCAATTCATTAGCTTGAACTGAATTTGAATTCAGGTAGCAACAACAACAACAACAACAAAAATAAATAAATGAAATTCAAAGAACTAGAAAGGTTTATCAAGACAATCTTTGAATAGCTTTAACTTCACAAAGCCTTGTTTAAAAGTTATGAAAAAAAAATGAAGAAGCCTAAAGTTTGAGGGTTTACAGGCCATAGAGAACGACGGATGGACAGACAGACAGCGTGAGCGTCCGGAGGAGGTTTGTTCTCTTCTGTTGAGCTTCTGTTTATGTTCGCTGATCAAGGTTTATATGTGAGTAAAAGCCTAAATTAAATCTGTTCATAATAAAAAGTGATCGAGTCTCTTCAGAAAATTTGGACTAAACCACTCAATCCATATGGATTAGTTTTCCGATCTCTTTATGAACTTTTTGAAGCGTCAAAGATCAAGTTCCAAAGGCAGTCAATGGAGGGACAGACATCTCTCAGATTTCATCAAAAAGATCTTCATTTGTGTTCTGAAGATGAACGAAAGTCTTACGGGTTTGTAATGACATGAGGGTGAAGAGATGATGACAGAATTTTCAGTTTTGGGTGAACTAAGCCTTTAAATATGGATAAGTACAGACACATTCTTCCTTTGGCTTCCAAATATGTAAATAAGAGCAACACTTTGTTATTTAGTTAGTGGGTCGCTGACTTTGGTAAACTTTTATGGTTTTAGGACAAATTTCATAAATCTATTTTTGGGCAAAACTCATGGTCACATTTTCTTTGACTGCCAGAATAATTTACAAAATTAATTTAATAAATACTTCAATTAATAGCAGGGGTTTGGTTGATTGGTGTCAAAACTAAGCTATTTAGTTCCAAGAAGCATCTTTCTCCAGGAGCCGTCTATTCTGAGAAATATTCAATCAGTCCATCAGTGCGTCACTGTGTTCGTATATACGAGTCGCGAAGTCATATTTACCACATCGGGTGCGTTCAAGTCATTAGGTTGGGTAATAAAATATTCAGCAAGATTTGTGCATCTGTGTGTTTTTGCTTTATGTTTTTATTCAACTTATGAAGGTGCTTTAAATTAAATCATCATAAAGGTAAAATGACTTAGATTTTTATTTATCTAGAAACTCAGGGCTTAAAGAAAGTTCAGAGGTTCTCACATGTAATCACAACTTTGTGGTGAGATTCATGTGCATTCTACCCGTAAATATGATCTTTCCGACATGACTTGAAAACACCATAAGTGTGCATGAGCGGCAGAATTCAAACTGTATAATACTGCACTGTAAAAAATTATTTTCATGATTTGTTAATAGAACATTTTTTCTTTTGTCAAATCAACTTAGATAATTAATGTGGTTCAGATAACAATATTTTGAGTTTCTGTTGATTAAACCAATCGCCTTAATTGTATTAACTCAAATTTTTAATTTCAATGAACTCAAAATTTTATGGCAACCAGGTAACTTACTTTTTTAAGTTAAACGAACAATTCTTTTTTACATTGTACACTTGATGCATCCTTAAAAATGAGCTGAATAAAGGACGCAAAACGAAGGCAGCCTTCCAAGGATCCTTCCTATTGTAATGGCCTTGATGACGTGGCAGCTGAGATATGAAGCATTACTAGCACTCCACTCCAAATTTTTATGCCCTTCACTAACTTCCCTCAGCGCTCGTCAATGTCAAAATGATTGAGATAGCCAATCAAATCAAAGTAGGCGGGGTTTACTGTTTACAGAAGCAGAGCGTGAATTCCAGCGCGAAGCGTCAGTTTAACATTGAAAGAGTGAGGTAAGATGTAGAGAAACATTTAATACGTCAACTGTTTTATGACAGAAATGTTAAACGACTGACAGTAACATCCAGTGATACAAACTACTTGACTTTTTTCTCAAATATGGCCGTTTTGAATTGAAAATTTACGTAATTAATGTAATTTCTAACTGAGTGTGATGAGACCAGAAATGTTTAACGTTTTTGACATATTAGGCATACAAATAAAAGTGCATGTGTGCATATTTGAATGCAAATTAATGCAAATATTATTTGCAAATAGTTCAAAATGATTATTTCTCAACTAGAATTAGACCTAGAGTTTCCTTCACTGTTCTATATCTTTATGCTTTATAAAAAATTGGTCCCCCTGAATGTTCAAGACATGGTTATGGCCTTGCCTCACTGGTTAACAGAACTGAGGTGTTCTGGATCTGATATACTTCAAGTGAAATCGAAGAATGAACTAGTGTGACGTCATTTTGAACAAAATCAGACCAAAACTAAGTTTGTTTCAGGAGTTTGAAACAGGTTGTGAAAGTGTATTTTCTGCAAATGTTCGGTCTGGCTGGTTAAACACCTTTGAAACTCCCATTGGTCTGTGGTGATGATGTAATAAGTAGGTGTGGCTCTGAGGCTCCGCCTTCTTTGAGGTGTAAATCTTCTCCGGTTCATTTCTTAAAGCTGCTGCTTTAAAGCGATCTGTTGTATAAAGTGCTGCATGAATGAACATGACGTGAGAGAGCTGCTGCAAACATCCACATCACTGTGATCAGATCTGCTGTTTCTCACCTCTGCCATATTAGTTGTGTTTTTATTATATTATTGAGAGAAAAGCGCAACATATTTACATATTCATCTAAATTTGGGCGGAGTCAGGATGTTCACTAACAGAGTGCAAAAGTATTTCCGACTTCTTTTTACCCCTAAATGCAGAATGAAATTTCTGGAGTCAGTGATGATCAACTAAACTTTGACTAACTTTCCTACAAGTAAACACAGACTTCATTCCATCAAATGCAGTTTTCTCCCACAGCGGCCATCATGAGCTCATGTTTAGCGAGTCTCTCTCTAATGTATTACGAGTGTTGACATTTCCCCGACCCGTCCTGACCCGTCGTCCTCAGCGAGGATTCTTCAGAGCGGGTGTTTTGTTCTCCGGGGCCGCAGTCCTCTGCACCTGTTTAACCTCCCGGCGACATCATTTCCTGCTCTGCTTTCATAATTACCTTTCACACAGACACTCCACATCACTTCTCGTCGCCATGGACACGGGAACTTCACTTACAATGGTCTCTATGGAGACCAGGACTTCCACAGACCTCTGACCCAGATAACACAAACATCAAGATCTCACACACACACACACACACACGCACACACACACACACGCACACACACGCACACACACGCACACACACACACACACACACGCACACACACACACAAGTTTGTGAACACGTGTCTAATGCACAGCGCACATGTTCCATCAGGGCTGCAGACACCATAAAAGCGCAACACACATTGTTGTTGTTAATGGCCCCCAGCTAACAGCACAAACTGCTG
>JBCHWC010000148.1:165000-210000 GCA_039654765.1 Mylopharyngodon piceus | reverse complement strand
TCAAGCGATCTGCAATAACAGACAAAGCAATCATGACAACTCTCGGAAGATTGTTAGCATGGTAATGAATATGACAATGTTAATGTATTTGGTCTTGGTGGAATAGATCTGAATTATTGCTGCTGCTGCAGAGCAAGAACAAGAACTTGCTACTGCCATACAGTACATACGCCGATACGCTGCTGCTAGTAAGACATAGTGCTGCTGCACAAACAGCAGATATCAATAACCCATAGATCTATACAGGTGGAGCTGGGGAAGGTGGAGGGTTTTAGAGGAACTCTGCTATAGCGAATGTAACCGGCCATTTAAATGTGTGAGCAACAAGCTCATTGGCTGCAGATGTGACATGGACCAGTCAGCTTGTGCCAATAGTTAACGCTGTAATTATCATCAGCTTGCGTTAAGACCCATCAGCCTGTGCCATCTAGAGTTTCATGACAGAACTATGTATTTACTCACACTTGTGTGGTGCGACATTACTGTCAGATCCAATAGTCGGCACAGCTTCGTCTTTTAGGTTCAATCTTGCTGAAAATCCTTCTGAACTGTGCCTTGTTTGTAAATGAATCCGCGGTAAAATTAAGTGAACAAAGGACCAAGTTTTTACTGACGCGGTCTGGAATTTCATTAAAAATAAAGTTCATCCACTCTTTCCTAACGTTGGGATCAGAAGGACGGCAATGCAAAGACTGTTTTTCCACAATTTGGCACTGCACAGCGTCTTGCTGTCTTCTGAGCCATCTTTATAGTTTGGTTTCTGCGTAGACCTGCGTTTGCCTCTCTTGTTATTCACCTACTACACGAGCGAATTGGTGGGCGGGGCTGAACAGGCAGTGATGTAGAAGCAGGCGTTGATCTTCTTCTGTGGAGGCGGTGTTTAGACACAATATTACGTAATAAAGTGGCAACAAGAAAGTTTTGAGTTCTGAAACTTAAAGGATGTTTTTTTTATAGTACAAAGACTTATTATACAGTATGTCAAAAGATCAAGGGAATTTTGATTTCTCAGTTCATGACCCCTTTAAACAACATATAAATCAAAACTGCCTAACGTTACTGAATGAAATGTCGAACCCATGAAGAAGAAATGAAAAGCTGTAAAGCTTTGAGGTGTTAATGGACTCGATTCTACTCCATCTGTGTTCTGATCAGCATTCTGAATCCCATCCGGACAAAGTCTTTGACAAAAACACCATTTTCTCAGCTTTTTGCTCAAAATGTTGCTCTTTTATAAAACTTACAGTACCCACATTTAAGTGTTGTTAAAAAAAATGCATGAAGCTAGAATAAAATGGGGTTTTTTGTTTAAAAGCAGAGGCTCTGTTTTTTCTTTTGATATACATTTATCAGATTTGAGCTGTGCGATAATATACTTAGATATTGCTTTGATTTTATGGTTTGTTTTTGGTTAGCCAAGAAAGTTTTCTTTAGGGAAATAGAACATTCTTTTTAGGTTTGCTGAACATTCCCTTAACGTTCTCCCTTTTATTCTAATATACTTTACTCTGCTGTATGTCAGGAGTTAATTGTTAAATAAATAATGAACAATTATCAAATTTTATGTTAAAATGAACAATTATCCCTGTAGAGGACAAGCCGTAGAGCTGAAGATGACTGACGTGCTCTACATACACGAGTGTAAATGGACGAGATGTGATTCTCTGTAATTAACGACATCAGGATCATCGTTAGAGTGACAGTGTGGAATGTGTGAGTGCAGTGTGAATGATCCTGATGTGTGTGTGTGTGTGTGTGTGTCATTATAATGTTCATTAGCATTAGGTTGTACTGAGATGATCTATGTGTCTCTGAGGAACACAATAGCTCTCGCCGTCTCTCACTTTCTGGCGCTCTCGTCCTTTTGCTTTGAAGTACCTCTGAAACTCCCACATGTCATTAGCTGCACTGAGTGAAAACAGGGAATCATGGGATACCTGTCATCTTAGGTCTAACCAGACGGTGAGTTAATCAGAACTCTTACATGACGACACGTGTGTCCATCAGCACAGACACGGCTCTGATCTACTGCAAACGTTCAGCCCAGGCCCAGATTGGCTAATCGGGAGCCCCGGGAGAATTCCCGGTGGGCCGGTCTGTTTTTTTGGCCACGAGGGCTGGTGTTGTCATGGCACTGGGTTGAAATATGGATGCTATAGAAACTGTCGAAGCGGCCAAATGTACTAAGCTGAGTACCTTTTTCCTTAAAACCAGTCAGTGGCAGATTTAGGCATGGGCGACATGGGCACGGGGCACCGCGCAAGAAAAAAACAAAAATAAATGCGCGATCGGGTTTTTACCTCTCATTTGCACTTTCATGTCACCGTGTGGGTCAATTAACCAGGTCGGTAAGGACTCGGAGTGTGCACCCGGAGAAGAACTCTCACTCAAAAGAATACGAGAAGAAGGGATGAGGTGACATCTGTAGGGAGAGTGGGAGGGGAGCGGGACAAGTTCTACTGTAAATCAACACTAAATTATGGTAGGAAAAATGGTCTAAGCCACCGGCGGCCGATTTAGGTAGCCTAAATAAATAAAAAGGAAGAGGCGAAATATGCAAAAGATAAAGGCATGTACGCAGCTATTTCTCATATCGTAACAATAGTACGCAAATAATAAAATATAGGGCCTATCACTTATGTTATGCTATGTTGCTTGCTAATATGCTACACATTGGGCAACAATATTCATTTTTCTGTCCAACTAGCTTACATAACCAGACAGTAAAATGTGATTTTGTAACATAATGTAACTTTTTTTAAACAAACGTGATATCGCTCACTTTAATATTTTTTTACTGTAAAGTTGTGCAGTTTTGGGGGATTTATGGTACTTTTTGTTATTTATTTGCCTCAATTTGTAATAATTGTATATAATAAGTATTTACATTTATATAAAATAGCAAAATTTTTATGTTAAAGCCACTTTAAAAAAGATCTACATTTCTCAGTTTCATTCACAGTGATAGACATGAAAAATGTGCCTGGGTTTAGTGGACAATTGCTGCCATCTACTGGAAAGCAAACACTTTAAAAAAATTAAAATAACTTGAATTTTTAACTACAGCCACTAGATGGCTAGAGAATTAATCAATGGTTCATGTTATAAAATCATTATTATAACAATAAAAATCACTCTATATCAAATTTTAGCATTTTTTGTACTAAGCTAGAACCGAGAGTACAACAAATGAGCTAAGCTAACGTTAAGCTAGTTAGGAGCAGTGCATTTATGAACACTAATTCTTACAGAAAATAGATTCTGATACTGTTAAACATTACGTTGTGTTGTTGTAAAGAATACTGTTATTAACTGTTCTAATAAACCTTCACTGTGAAGCAACACTTAGGCTACTTTGCACTGAATTGGAAATGATGGTATTTTTGAAAAAAAAACAATTAATTACAAGGCTGTAGAGAACAATGCACTATTGCAGACTTATATACTGAGGTTTTAATTGACCCTTCGCTAAGCCACACCCGAAAACTGCCACAGGCCAATCGTGGTTTAGCAACCGTAACTAGGCGCGGGAGGTCTGTCAAGCTTTCGAGCGAGGGAAACATGCCGAAGCGTTGTGCGTATGTATTGTGTAAATCTGATACCCGGTATCCTAAAAGTTTGGACGGGGTGGTGGAATTTCTTCCCTTCCCGAAACCTAAAACCCAAGGGGAGAAATGGCGGACGTGGATCAAGCAGTGTGGAAGGCCTCATTCACAACTAAATGTCGACAGGATTAACAAAAACACCTACGTTTGCTCCAAGGTAAGAGCACACTAATGTTAGCTAGCTAGCTAACTCAGCACATCATTGCTTGGAAATAATGACAGTTCTTTGTTCATAATGCATATATTTGAATGTAAAATAAGATGATTACAGGCAAGACAGAGGCTGACTGACATACTTTAAAAAATATTTAGTGGTCAGGCTAATGTCTTGTGTTTATTCCACAAGACTTATGGATAAGCTGTTTGATTTATAATTATTAGATTATTTTCACAAATTTCACTTACCCTGCTGTGCATGAACAAAGCTGTTCCTCAATTTGTGTGTTTCCCATTTGAATGGTCAGCGTATGAGGCGGCTGCTGCTTGCGCTGGGACCTATAGGCTTTAGCTTCAATTTTGATTAAATTATTTTCTAATCGGTTGCATATTATGTCGTGGATATATCCCTCGAATGCATACTGCAGTCCCTTTTGTCTTGCTCTCTCAGATATTTCACCTGTTCGCCAAAAATTACTAATTATCTCCTTGGGAATGTCTGACACCGGTGCATACATACTGTAATAGACTTGCCAGGCGCGAAAGCTTGACAGGCGTAGCAACAGTAACTAAGGAGGGCAGGGCTTAGCGAAGGGTCAATTATATTATTTTAATATAGTCAGGAATTAAAGTGGGCCGGTCTAAGGCATGAAACTCCAGGGCTGAAAATGAGTCCCACTCCGGCCCTGGTTCAGCCCTAGACCAGCACTACATTCAACTCTTCATCATCCTCGTCATCCTCATGAAGAAGTCCCATGTTCCAGACTGTGTGATTTTCCTAATCCTGGATTAGAAGAGCTGGAACAAACACATTCAGGACTCAGCAATGCACACGCTCACTCAATCTGGGAAGAGTTTAGTTAGTGCACTTTAGTTTACGCAGCTTATGAGCTTCCATTTGTGCCAAAAACAGTCGACTGCTTTCTGCTATATACATTCGTCCATGACTACAGTCATTGTGTACTTATAAATTAGTATGTTGATGTGTTATGAACAAGTAATGTTAAAGGGTTAGTTCACCCAAAAATGAAATTTCTGTCATTAATTGCTCACCCTCATGTCGTTCCACACCCGTAAGACCTTCGTTCATCTTCAGAAGACAAATGAAGATATTTTTGATGAAATCCGAGAGGAATATGACTCGTCCGTAGACAGCAATATAATCAACACTCTTCATAGCATTAGAATCAGAATCAGAATCAGAAAGAGCTTTATTGCCAGGTTTGTTTACACATACTAGGAATTTGTTGTAGTGACAGAAGCTCCACAGTGCAACAGAGTGACAGCGACAAGACAGGACACAGATAATAAAAAGAATAAAAGAATAATATACAAATATACAAGATAGACAAAGTGCAAAAAAAGCAAAAAACAATATATAATATAGACAATTTGTATGTACAGTTATGATGTGTGCAAATCTGAAATATAAATAAGTATGTGTTTTAAGTAAATAATGTATAATAGTGTTGTGTGTTCGTGTTTGTCAAGTGTTCATGAGATGGATTGCCTGAGGGAAGAAACTGTTCCTGTGTCTGGTCGTTCTGGTGCTCAGAGCTCTGTAGCGTCGACCAGACGGCAACAGTTCAAAGAGGGAGTGTGCTGGATGTGAGGGGTCCAGAGTGATTTTCTTTGCCCTTTTTCTCACTCTGGATAAGTACAGTTCTTGGAGAGTGGGGAGGGTTGTACCAATGATTCGCTCAGCAGACCGGACTACCCTCTGTAGTCTTCTGAGGTCAGATTTGGTAGCTGAGCTGAACCAGACAGATATAGAAGTGCAGAGGATGGATTCAATGATGGCAGAGTAAAACTGTTTCAGCAGCTCCTGTGGTAGGGTGAACTTCCTCAGCTGGCGAAGGAAGTACAACCTCTGCTGGGCCTTTTTCACAATGGACTCAATGTGGTTGTCCCACTTCAGGTCCTGGGAGATTGTGGTGCCCAGGAATCTGAATGACTCCACTGCAGTCACAGTGCTGTTCATGATGGTGAGTGGGGGGAGAGCAGGGGGGTTTCTCCTGAAGTCCACGATCATCTCCACTGTCTTGAGCGTGTTCAGCTCCAGGTTGTTAAGACTGCACCAGACAGCCAGCTGTTCAACCTCCAGTCTGTAAGCAGACTCGTCACCGTCCTGGATGAGGCCGATCAGTGTGGCGTCATCTGCAAACTTCAGGAGCTTGACAGAGGGGTCTTTAGAGGTGCAGTTGTTGGTGTAGAGGGAGAAGAGCAGTGGGAAGAGGACACAGCCCTGAGGGGCGCCGGTGCTGATGGTGCGGGTGCTGGATGAGAATTTTCCCAGCCTCACTAGCTGCTGCCTGTCTGTCAGGAAGCTGGTGATCCACTGACAGACAGAGGTGGGCACGGAGAGCTGAGTTAATTTGGGCTGGAGGAGTGATGGGATGATGGTGTTAAAAGCAGAGCTGAAGTCCACAAACAGGATCCTCACATAAGTCCCTGGTCTGTCCAGATGCTGCAGAACATAATGCAGTCCCATACTGACTGCATCATTCACAGACCTGTTTGCTCGGTAAGCACTGCAGGGGGTCCAGTAAGGGTCCAGTGATGTCCTTGGGATAAGCCAAAATAGCCAAATTAGACAGGCTGGTGAAACGCTGTCTGGGCCTGGTGCCTTTCTTCTCTTGTTCTTTCTGAAGACCTGGCGCACGTCATCTTCACTGAACTGAATTGCAGGTGTGGGGGAGACGGGGGTTACAGGAGGTGTGAATGGTGATTTTTCAAACCTGCAATAAAACTCGTTCAGATCGTCTGCCAGTTGTTGATTCTCCACAGAGCTGGGGGATGGTGTCTTGTAATTGGTGATGACTTTCAGACCTTTCCACACTGAAGCCGTGTCATTAGAAGAGAACTGATTCCGAAGCTTATCGGAATAATTCCTCTTTGCCACTCTGATCTCCTTTTCCAGTGTGTATTTGGCCTGTTTGTACAAGACTCTGTCCCCATTTCTGCGAGCATCTTCTTTGGCCTGACGGAGCTGGCTGAGTTTTGCAGTGAACCACGGTTTGTCGTTGTTGTAAGTTAAATGAGTCTTTGTAGGAATGCACAAATCCTCACAGAAACTGATATATGATGTAACAGTCTCTGTGAGCTCATCCAGATCGGTGGCAGCAGCTTCAAAAACACTCCAGTCAGTCCATTCGAAACAGGCTTGTAAAGCCCGCTCTGTTTCGGTGGTCCATCTCTTTACAGTCTTTGCTACAGGTTTAGCTGATTTCAGTTTTTGCCTGTAGGTTGGTATGAGATGAACTAAACAGTGATCAGAGAGCCCCAAAGCTGCCCGTGGGACAGAGTGATATGCATCCTTTATTGCTGTGTAACAGTGATCCAGTGTATTACTGTCTCTGGTGGGACAAGTAACATGCTGTCTGTATTTTGGAAGTTCACGTGAGAGAATCGCTTCATTAAAGTCCCCGAGAATGATTAAAACAGAGTCCGGGTGTTGTTGCTCACTCTCTGTGATCATATCAGCGAGTATCTGTAAAGCCGAGCTCACGTGCGCTTGCGGAGGAATGTAGACACTCACCAGAATGAACGAGCAAAACTCCCGCGGCGAAGAGAACGGTTTGCAGTTAATGAAGAGTGTTTCAAGATCGGGACAGCACATCTTCTTTAACACAGTTACATCTGAACACCACCTTTCGTTGATGTAAAAGCACGTCCCGCCACCGCGCGATTTCCCCGTTGATTCTGCGTTGCGATCTGATCTAAACAGCTGAAAGCCCGGCAGACTTAACACGCTGTCCGGAATGGCATCGTTCAGCCAGGTTTCCGTGAAGCACAGAGCAGCCGAGTTCGAAAAATCCTTATTTGTCCGGGAGAGCAGAAGGAGTTTGTCCGTTTTGTTGGGTAGAGAGCGGAGATTCGCCAGATGGACGCTAGGCAGCGGCGTTCTTAATCCGCGCTGTCTGAGCTTCACGAGGGCGCCGGCGCGCTTCCCCCGTCTGCGCGCCCTGAAGCGTCTAAACAGCGCTGCTGCTCCACCGACTACAACATTCAACAAAACGTCTGAATAATCGAAATCCGATAAAAGACTTTGTGGTGTGTACTGCCGAATGTTCAGCAGTTCATCCCTGGTAAAACTGATCATATTTGAAAAACAAAAAACAGGAAAAACTAACAAAAACAGTACAAACACTGGAGAGCTAAGCACCGTGGCTGCCATGCGTGGCGCCATCGTAAGCAGGCCTAAGGTTGAACCACTGCAGTCACATGACTGTTTTAACAATGTCTTTAGTACCTTTCTGACGTTGCTGCCTATTGGAGGTCAGAAAGCTTTCAGATTTCATCAAAAATATCTTAATTTGTGTTCTGAAGATGATTGAAGGTCTTACCGGTGTGGAACGACATGAGGGAGAGTAATTAATGACAGAAATTTCATTTTTGGGTGAACTAACCCTTTAAGTACGCAATAACATTAGTAGACACGTCCAGGTGGAACTGTAGTGTGATCATTCTGAGGAACATCTTTAGTGCACTGAAGAATGAAAGTCAAGGGCGAGTAAATGATGGTTTTACATGAATTATTCCTTTAAGACATCATAAGTGAAAGCGCCGTTGTGTGTTCAACACATCTTTATATTTATAAAGCACTTTGTCAACACGGCCAAAGCTATAATTAAAGTGTATTGTTCTTATTCACACAAAATCACACAGTCTTCACAGGAAACAAGTGTGTGAGTTAGTGGTCTTTTGTAGATTAGTCCATAAATAGAGACGTGAGAATGACTGTCACACCTTCATTCACTCACATTCACGGAGCGTCCAGGGATTTTATTTATGTCACACAGGAATATGAATAAACCAGCGAATCATCCGCGTCCCCAAACGCCTCCAGAGACGCTCTCGTGTCCCTCCTCATCTCATCTCGCCTATCTTTAACTCGCAACATCACAACTTGAACAAAGAACTGATTTTTTTAGCCTCGTGGGACAAAATGACAAAAAACAACAACAAGAACAAAACCAAGCTGATCAGTGCTGTCAAACTCGCCTGCTATTTCACATGGTTTATTACAAAAACAATTATATAACAGTACTGAACACACACACACACACACACACACACCACAGAACTAAATACAACATCACACACACTTGCCTGCTCAGGTCACGTGGGGTCAGGGGTCATCCTGAGGTCAGGGCCACCGTCATGTGACGTCTTAAACATGTTCCTCACAACTAGAAGCGCATCGCTATAGAAACAAGACAAAAGTTTCATATTTTCATTAACATTTATTAAACCTACTAAAAATATGATTTTAAAGGAGACAGAAATAGACGGTGAGGTGTTTCACACGCAGATGTTATGAAAAACAAGAACTTGAGAAAATATATTCATCAAAACAAGAAAAAAACAGCTGATGATGATCAGAAGAACATCTATCTATCTATCTATCGATCTATCTATCTATCTATCTCTCTATATCTGTCTGTCTATCTATTTCTCTATGCAAATGAAGTAAAGTTTTGTCTTTGATGGATTAAACACTCTAGATGAGTTTTAAACTGTCAGACATTTCAAGCACTCACACACACACACACACACACTCATCTGCTGTCTGTTAATGATTCATTAGCATGAACGACTGCAGAACATTTAAACACTGACTTCAATTTACACACGCATTTATGAAGCACTTTCAATTTCCAAATGTCTCAGATGAATTAAACAGTGAAACAATAAAGGGCCGAAATCATTCGCTTAATTTCCTCTACATCAATCCGGAGCATTAATGCTTCATAAGAGGTTCTGCGCAGAACATCCAAACAACAGGACAAACGAAAGGTGCCCTTTGACCTTCAGGCTCACAGATGGACACGAGCGCACGATGGGGTCAGATGGACGGGTTTCATTCTCGTCTGTTTTCATGTCCGTTGTGATAGCGAGTTTATTCATAGGACGCTTTTAATACTCTTCTGGCGCTCACTTTCGTTCTCTCTTCCGTTTCTATTCTGATCCGCTCGTGTTTTTTCACAGGCCTAATGGAACACACGGATCTGACGACGCTCACATTTACCTGCGACTCACAATGGAAAATGCTCTCTCTCCTGAAATATCTGAGTGGAGAGTATCTGGGTATGAACCCGCAACATCAGTGAGGTCACTTCCTGTCTTTCACTCTGTTTTTGTGTGCTTGTGCATTATGTCTTTGCTTAAGTGAGATGTATTTTTATCCAGATGCAGGTCTTCATGAAATTCTCACCAGCGAGATGAATCAGAGATCGCTCACGGATAAAGAAAAACATCCCGAATATGCTGGAACGCCGTTAGAAACACTTCAAACACGCAGCCTCAATTCATTAAGTAACTGTGTTATTGGTGTTGTGTGAACAATTGTGACGCGTCTGTTTTTCTTCTGATTCATATGAACGTGTGGATGAGGGTGTAGGTGTGACGTGAAGTTCAGTAGGGATGTATTACAGAGACCCTGAGATCTATAAGTTTTCAAACAGCTGAATTATTAGCCCTGAGTCACAAGACCTTGATCATATTCAGAATGTCATTGTGTTGAAGTCAGTCTGGTAAAACAGTGAAATAACATCATTTCCTCTTCCTTCGCCTGCCACATCATGTCAAACACCTGCCCCTGATATCTGACCTTATTTCACTCTGAATCTCGCTTTAACAGTCAGTGAAAACTTTGCCATATTTACATTTAGGCTCACATTTGATTGAGAGACAGCAACAGTAAAACGACAGAGCGAGAGATTGAGTTCACAGCTGCAGTACGTTTTATTGAGCCAGATGGCTGTGGCTGAAGTTAATCTCTTAATTAACGGAACAATACACACACACACACACACACACACACACACACAGAAATCTGCATGAATCTACTGTACTGGATCAGTTAATCTGACTGACCTCATGAGATCCTGCCAGATTCACACTGTCCCGACCAAGTGTGCCGCACACGTCCTGAAAAGTGAAGCCAAAAAGTTTTGATCGCCCCCAGGTGGCTGGAGACAGTATAGCTCATAAACTCCACCCTCTCCATGTAATCTAATTGGACGCAAGACAAACTAAACAATCAAATTACACTTCAAATAATTTTGTTTCTTTTTTTTATCACACTGATATTAATTCAAGCGTTAGTTTTTTTTTTATATAAGTTTGGGTTTAGTTCGTTATTTGATGCTATAAAAATGGGGGTTTGACATCATGATTGACAGCTGAGATTGACAGCTTCTCTTAGCGAAGTAGTCACTGAGGAACTTTTTTTGGGATTTTCGGAGGAGATTGGAGCTTCAACTTTAATTTCTAGATTTCCATAATTGTATATTTTACACCGACATACTGAGTTGTTCTGCAGTAAACTGTACTAACTGATTCTTCAGCAGTGTGGGCGGGGCCTTGATGAGTGTGGGCGGGGCCTTGATACCGCGGCTCCACTTCACGCTCACTACTGCGCAGACTCGGGCTCCAAGATGTCAGCGCCATATTTGAACATTGGCTTCACTTTTCTACAATGGTAGCGAGAGATCTTTTTTACAGTGTCTTTTTTGGTCCTAATGGATGGATGGATGGATGGATGGGTAGATGGATAAATAGAGATAGATAGATAGACAGATAGACAGACAGATAGACAGACAGACAGACAGACAGATAGATAGAGACACATTTGTCCATCAGTGGGTTTCTGACCTGTCGTTCGTTTTGTTGCTAGTGGAAACAGGCTTTAATCTCCATATGAACTTCAGCTGTATGAATGCATTGACAGCCCTGAACACACACAGATAAATGTGGGCAGATATGAAATAAAAGCACTATGAGGCACAGAGAGAGCGGAAGTGGTGGGACACTGGAGGAGAGACAGACAAAATAGACAAAAAGAAGAGAGACAGACAGATAGTTCTGGGTTAAAGGTGCGACACCACAGACACTCTATAGAATCACACACACACACACATACACACACACACACACACACACGCACACACGATGAAAACATTACTGAGGAGAGACGAATGAACCACACACACTGAAACACTGAATCATCGCACTGACTTCACCTGCACAGGAGTATCATGAGGAACATGTCACATGAGATCCTGGATGAAACATACGGTGACATTCGACACTATGCTGTTCAGTTTGTCCGAAAAAAGTGTTGACTGCCTTGTACATATGTGTGTGTGTGTGTGTGTGTGTCTATTGTTATTGCTGTTGTTTTATTTGTGTAAATCACTGCTCTCAGCGAACATTCTGCAACACATCTGAACACACGTACATCTGTGGTTATATGTACTGAAGGTAAAAGACACTGTAATCTTTACTGGCACTTACTGAGATGGTCCATTCAAGCGGGATTGAAATGACAGAAAAGCTCTGGTAATTATGACTTTTCCTCCCCATATAGAACTAAAGCTGTGAGAACAGGAATTTTGTGAAAGATTTAAAATGAATGATTGAGTTTCTTCTGTAGCACTTCTGAAATGTGTATCATCATTTATCCGCTGAATGAAAGAGGCTGTGTGTGTGTGTGTGTGTGTGTGTGTGTGAGCGTTTGATGAAAGCCTCACACATTGAACGCTTCTTGTGTTGTCGAGGACGCACTGTGAAGATCAACACCCACCGGAAATGAGCCCTTAAAAGAGACAGACACTCTCAACTGAATTCATGAACACCAATGAACCTGCTAAACACACACAAACACACAGACAGACAGAGACACAAAGAGACAGACACATCAAAACAAAGCAGCAGAAGGGGGAGAAATCCCATAATCCTCATTGGCTGTGCTGCCATTGAAACAGACTTTCCAAACAAACCTGTTGAATAATCATGCAGAGCTGTCAATCAAAGCAGCAGAAGTCCAGTTTCTTCAGACCAGAACTGATGAACTAAATTACACTATACCAAACCAAACCAAACTACACCAAACCAAACTAAACTAAACTAAACTACATCAAACAAAATTAAACTACACCACACTAAACTAAACCACACCAAATTAAACTAAACTGAACTACGCCAAACTAAACTAAACTAAACTGAACTACATTAAACTGAACTAAACTACACCAAACTAAACTAAACCAAAATAAACTGAACTACACCAAAATACATTAAATTACATCAAACTAAATTAAACTACACTAAACCAAACTACACCAGATCAAACTAAACTATACCAAAATAAACAAATCTACACCAGATGAAACTAAACTAAACTTAACTACTCCACACTAAATTAAACTACACCAAACTAAACTAAATTACACCAAACTAAACTAAACCAAAATAAACTGAACTACACCAAAATACATTAAATTACATTAAACTAAATTAAACTACACTAAACCAAACTACACCAGATCAAACTAAACTATACCAAAATAAACAAATCTACACCAGATGAAACTAAACTAAACTTAACTACTCCACACTAAATTAAACTACACCAAACTAAACTAAATTACACCAAACTAAAATAAACTACACCAAATTAAACTACCTGAAACTACACCAAACTAAACTAAACTGAACTAAATTAAACTAAACTACACCAAACTGATCTAAATTACACCAAACTAAACTAAATAACACCAAACTAAACTGAACTAAGCCAAACTAAATTAAACTACACCAAACTATATCAGACCAAACTAAACTACTCCACACTAAATCAAACTACACCAAACTAAACTAAACTAAGCTAAGTTAAGCTGTCTTGAGTTTAGAGCTGTCAGATTAAATTGCAGCAGCTTTATATCCAGTAAAACAGAACTTGTTCTTAATAAATACATACTGAAAGTCCAAACACTGTCTGATAAAGGCCGTTTATCCAAGTCAACAGTATTTTTAGGATACGAGTGAGCTGGTCTAGATGGACGATACGTAACATAATGAGAGATGACAGAGCGCAAATTAATGCCACAAACAAACCCTGAGAATAGAGCAGCGCTCATTATACGACCAATAAAAAGCCAATCTAACATCTGTCAGACTCTCAAAACATGGCTAAAATAAGACGGCCATATGACTTCAAATTACTGACCACCACAGCAGAAACGGCTGTAAATATCATCGTAATTGAGGCAGACAAATAAAGTGAGAGGCGGAGGGTGTTTTCAGTGTCAAATGAGCGTTCTGAAGTGAAGCTTCTCATAATTGATTCCTGCGGCGCTTCTGATCAATACACTATTTTGGTTTGATACAAGAATATAAAAACAACACAAGAAAATTGGCTGCAATTTGCAATTTCTGTGAAATCTATTTCACACTCCCCCATTACGCTGTGTGTTATTTATGCAAAAACGTCGTGATTATATGTCATTACAGACATTATGGAGTTATTTTAATCTGATTTCAGCTGGTGTTTCCTTTGGGGAAACTCGGTTACTTTCTACCTACTTTTCAGAGTTTATACCGATGTAGATTTGCTCAGGTCACATTTGTTCCAATGATCTTGATCTATTTAAACAGTTTTGACCCCTCAAAGAGTTTTCTGAAGATATTAAAGAGATCAACACTCCCACCAATCAGAAGACAGCTCCGTGTCATGCTCCGCATGAATAATGAATGAGCTCTTGTATGAGAGAAACAGTCACAGTTCATTCAGGGTTATTAAAGAAATATTTAAGGTTTAACCAAATTTAAGGTTAGTATGATGTTCCTGAAACATTCTTTCAACTTAATTTTTATTAACAACTCATTATTCTAGCAATGTTGACTTGTAACATTCCAAGAACATAAAAGTGTCCAGTTTCCTTAATGTTAATTAATTTAAAGGTTAGTATGATGTTCCTGAAACATTCGAACACCTGCTGTTAACAAGCACTGAAGGAAAGAGAAACAACAAGAACAGAAGCTTCAACTGACCTCAGCCACAGATGAAATCAACTGAAGACAAAAGAAGACATTAAATCTCTCAAGATCTGATTAAACAACTCCACAAACAGCATTACCAGCTTCACTTATTACTTCATTTCTGTCATACATGTTCAAAAGTTCTTATTGAGATTAACAGAGGTTTAGATGTTGACGCTTTATTGAAAATGTTTGGTTTGAAAATGTTTTACTGAAAGAGTTTCTTCAGTTGGCCTCTCGACTCTTGACATCTGTTGACTTATTTCTCCTTCAACAATTGCAATAGTGTTTTCAGAGAACATTTGTGCACTGCTGAAGAAAGAGATTGATGAAAAAGCAGATCAACATGTCTGATTTAATAGCAGCCAAATGACTGCATTAAAGTGGTTTAAACAACTGCTTTTACTGAAAGGAAATAAAATAAGTCAGCCGTTGTGAAACAAACATCACTTGTAACACTGAAGAGGTCTTCCAATAATGCTAGCACCTCTTGTGTAAAACACAAAGACACACTTAGAGACATACATCAACAGTCATCATACAAACCTCAACAATGGTGACAATCAAAAGTAGTAAAAGAATCCAGCAGCAAAATTTATTCATGCTGCAATGCATGCAGGGAGCCGTGAATGAGTTTTGTATGCTGGCATGAAGTATGTCACAATTGTTGAGTTTCATATGCTTACTGTTGATTTCTGTGAGTGTCTAAATAGCACCATAGTTAATAACCTCATGCTCACATCATGTTTTCATATTTTTTCAGAATATCTGACTGTCACAGTAATATTACATGGTCAGTAGCACAATATTTAAATGAGTTAATAACAAAGCGCACTTCAGATCAGTGATTAGAGTTCAGATATGATCAGTGAATCAGATGAGTTCACAGTGACATTAATTAACAGCCAACATCACCTGATGTTATTCTTCTGACACAGTAAAAGTGTTTTCTAAACACACAGTTAAAGCAGCCAGAGAAAATCAAGAGTCAATAACCCAACTACAGGAAATACTGATCACCATAATGGTGACTTCAAACGTTTGTTCCTCTTTCCTTCAGTGTGTCATTACTAATGATCAATCATAACTTAATCTCATTCACTCCAGCACTGCTTCAGTGTTATTTGTATGTGTTAACACTCTGTAGTGTGGACACATATGAACACTGAACGGTGTTAATGAAACACAGGGGATTTCACTGTGTAACATCCAACTTAAAGCCATTTTTTTTAGCCAGAAAGTTAGTGATCCTTAATATTTAAAGGACGTTCGAAAAATGTTTTCTTGCCAATATTATGAGAAGATTTATCAAATACTAATGACAATATATAGTGATTTCATGAACATTGTTTTGAAAAAGTTTAATTCTAACACTTGCATAACCTTTAACTAAATTTAAGAGAAAAGTTAGAAACAATAACTATGAAAACTTTTTTATTGTTCAGTAGCTACAAAACTTTCCCACATCCAAGGATGTTCTTTTAAAACAGCACACACAACCTTATTCATTTTAAGTTAGTTGTCATTCTAGATGTTTAAAGGATGTTCCAAGAATGTTGTTCTAAGAACATTATGAGGACATTTAAAAAACCTTCTACAAACACTGCATAAATAATGTTTTTGTGCTAATGTTTTGAGAACATTATTAAGGAATAGATAACACTGAACAAACATTCTATTAGTGTTACTGGAAGAACGTTTCTTGATAACTTTGAGAGAACCTTGCCAGAACGTTAGCTGGGTACTGCCATGGTTGGTGCATAGCAAAAATTCTTAAAACAAGATTATTTACATACTAGAAGAAATTATGAATTTAATTAATGCATATGTATGTAAATGAGAGTCACAGGTTCACTGCAAAAAGCGAGGAGTTTTCCAGTACAAATAACTAAACATTCTTCATTCAAGATGCATTTACTGAAGAAGCAAAATGACACAAGATCAGAAGTCTTGTTTTCTGAGAAATTAATCAAAATGTTCAAACAAATCTGTCAATGGGCTCAGAAAAATAATCTTAATTCAAAGTGAAAAGAAGCTGATTTTTCTGATCTCATTGGCAGATATTTGTGTTTGTTTAAATCATAAACTTATTTTAATCACTTCTTATCTCATGTCAATGTGTGTCTCAAGCAAATATATTAAGAATGTTTAGATATTTGTACTGTAAAAACAAGACAAAAATACTAAGGGAGAACATTATTTTATGCAGTGTTTAAATTCATGAAACGTGTTAGTTTTTGCTGAACTAATTTACAATCTCCTGAAGAACGTCTGAGGTAATATAAATAACAAGTGACTCACAGATTCATGAGCACTGATCTCATAAAAACAGAACGAAGCGTCCAGAGAATCCCCCTCATGACAGCAGATGGCTGAAGACGAGGGTGGAGGTGGTTTCCATTAGCGTTAACGTTACGTGTTTGAGATCTCAGTCTTTAAACTGACTCACTGAACTCCAGTCCTGCTGGACGCCCATGAATGTCACATGACTCGTGTGCTGTATGAACTCGCACATACGTGACGCATCCACACATGAAAAGGCCACGGACGGTGGCGTGAAGGCCAAACTTCAGCGGAGAAGTGCTGTGAACAATGAAGCTCAAAGAGCGACGGAGCGTCACACATCTGCGGCCTTTACCGCTGTCTGTCATTCTGATGAGACGCTCATCTGACATTTGACTGCATGAATGACTGCAGATGTGAGCTCCCACACAACATCTGCCTGCTTACCCACAATCCCAGCTTACACGGAAACCTTGTTAGCTGACTTTAGCTGACGTTCTGGCAAGGTTCTCTTAAACAAATGTTACGTTTCAGTAACGTTAATAGAACTTTCGTTCAAAATTATCTGGTCTTTAATATGTTCTCAAAACGTTTGCAAAAAAACGTTATTTATACATCGTTCGTGGAGCATTTTTTAAATGTTACTACTTGTTTCAGAACGTTCAGAGAACGTTCAAAAGTAACGTTCCCATAATGTTTAAAGAATGATACCATGGAATGTTCCCCTAACGTTCACATAACCAAAAAAAAAACATTTGTAATACATTCAAAAAACTGGATGTTTTGACCATTCGGAGAACATTCAGAAATAACGTTTTTGTAACTTAACTGTAACATTGGCAAAACATTCGTAGAATATATTTTTGTTGCGACCCCTCCAAACCCATTTTTCATAACGTCCGTTTAAAAGAGAATTCATCTTCAAAACAGGATACCTTTATTTCTACAGCGCTTTATACGGAACAGATTGTATAAAGCAGCTTCACAGTATTAAACAGGGAAATAACAGAATCAATGATGCAAACTTCGTCAAATATGAGACAAATTCAGAGTCTGCTGTAAAGTCATTATTGCTTGAGTATTATTAATGCTTGAGATCCTGTTTTAGACCTGACTGACAGCTAAGATATTGTATGTCAATCATAAACATACGTACTGTAAAATACTGTTCATTTCTATTTGCTATGCTTATATTACATCTGTTCATCTCTCAAAGAACATGAATAAAGTAGGCTTTTCACCAGATTTCCACTCGCTCTCGCTCAAAACCAGCAGAATCTCAAACTCAATATTTGTACAGCAGAACTCTGCTCATATCTGTGAATATTTCAGCTTATCTGCTCTCGCTCCAGAGATAATTTTTAAAAAATTGCACTCTCTCACACATTCACACCCCCATAAAAAAGTAATGAAGACAAGTCCCAAAGATGAGATGTTCTGCATGCGCCCTACACTTAACTAGGTACATCCTAAACTGAACATCACTGCTGAGACTCGAATCTTTGCCAGCATAAACAGAGCTGAAATGGGAAACTTTGAGAAATCGTGATCATTACATTTGGAATTAAGATCTGAGCCTGAGGAACAAGATTGTAAGATGTTTAAATATACCTTGTTAAAATGTAAAAAATAAATAAATAGAATAAAATAAAAATGGTGGTTTTGCAATACCATTAATACATAGAGGCAATCAACTTTGAAAAATGGTCAACCAACTTTACAATTTTGGGAGCACTGAGTTGATATGATCCGTATCGAGGAACGGGGTTCGAACACCTTTGGACCCCATTGACTCCCATTATATGGACAAAATCAGACATTTCTCAAAATATATTCTTTTGTGACAGAATAAAGTCATACATGTTTGAATGACATGAGCCCAGTGAACAAAAATAAGTTCTAAGAACATTTTTCTAATGTTTCCATTAAGTTATGAAAACGTTATTTCTGAATGTTCTCTGAATGGTCAAAACGTCCAGTTTTTTAAATGTATTACAAATGTTTTTCTTCAACATTCTGAAACAAGTAGAAACATTTAAAAAACGTTAGACGAAAGTAAAAATCCATGAACGATGTATAAAATAATGTTTTAGTGCTAACGTTTTGAGAACATTATTAAAGACCAGATAACTTTGAATGAACGTTCTATTAATGTTACTGGAAGAACATTTGTTCATAACTTTGAGAGAACCTTGAGACAACGTTCCCTGTCAGCTGGGTTGGTGAGTGATAACAGAATGATCATTTCTGTTTCATTTTCAAGCAGCTGAACGACTGTGACAGTGGAGAGAAACAGTACGTTGCTCTGACTGGATGAGTGGATCTGGATCTGTGGATCAGCATCATTAACATCAGCTCAAGTGTGTTTTAACATGCGATAAACAGCAGCAGCATCAGCCGCGTGCGTCAGCGACCAAACAACTGCTGGAGTGGATGATCAGCAGATCAACACACACACACACACACACACACACACACACTTGGAGCAGTAATGTGCTTAATTGTCATGATAATAATGTAACATCTCAGTGGTCTTAAAAACAAGCTTTATTTTCTTTATGTAAAATATAATCTCTCATTTCTTTCTCTTGAATTTGGGGTCAGTCATGAGATGCAAACGTCACTTTCAAGGGTCGTTTCTTAGTGCCACAACAACAGAATCACCAGTGAGGGTCAATAACAAGGTCACAAACACATTTGCTGACACAAACGTGTTCAAATCAAGGACAGACACGGTCAAGAGAGCAGAGAAACTGAAGCACAGCATCATGTCGATGAGTGCAGTGAAGACTGAGGCGTGTGTCAGGTGACGTCACTACTGTACGAACACACTCACTCACTGTACTCCTGCTGCGCTCCGTCACCTCACTACAGCGCGATCATGGATGGAGGCGTCATGTTACATACGTGTGTTCATCAACACAATTAGCAGTGAGACGCATCATCGCATTACGACTCACTGTACATCATGTGTGCGATATGGAAAGAACAAGTGCTTTCAAACATCATTAGCGTTTTAAGCAGCCTGATGGTGCTGGCTTTTAAGAGTGCTGTAATTAATGAATCCAGACGAACCTAGAGCAAATGGAAAAATACCGCAGTAAAACGCTCTTCAGCTCCACCTAAGTGCGTTATGCAAAAGACAGACTCATTAAACTCATTGCATTAGTAGGCTTATTTATCTGTTAAATGAGTTATCTGCTGAATTCATCCAGAGGAATTAAGGCCAGCCGTCAATCAGGCGGTTGTGAAGTTACAGCACGATAAGCTCAAGCCCCACCCACTACGACTGATTGACAGGAGCCACTGTGACCGAGTGACTTTGAGCAAATGCAATCGCTAACAGGTAAAGCACAACATGAAAGCGTCTATTAGCACAAATGTTGACAATTTTATTTAAAACTTCAATTTGTTCACTGAGAATCAAACTCATGGCCTTCTCGTTTATGCTCTGCCAGTTGTTTTACTAAAAACTGTAAGATGCATATTTAACATTGGAGTTTAATCACAACAGTCATTGAGTCTTCTGTTAGCATTAGCAATTAGCTTCAATTCGCTGCTTATAAACTGGGTTTGTCTCATCTTAAACTTTGTACACATCATATTTACTCTCAAAATGATGAGAAATCAATCATTTGATCAAAGTTTTGCCATCATGAGCTCAGTAACAGTGTACTGCTGCCACATCCATATTAAATATATAAATTAACCAAATATTAACTGGAATCCAGCAGTATTGGTTAAATGTTGGAACTGCATGTTCACTGACGGTTTATGTCTTCATTGGCCTTGAGTTTCCAACATGTTCTGAATATTATTCAGAATTCCAAACACCATTGATTGTCTCAGACTATAATGAACCACTGACTAGAATAATTCATCATTTATGAAATATATTAGGTGGTTTAGAGTGAGGTTAGTGTAATCTTGTGTTCTCTTAAAGCTGGCATGTGTTTGTGCACCACTAGTGGCTCTAAAGGGAACTGCAAACTGTTTTCAAACAGGTTTCCTAAACAGTCATTGGGAAGCACAGATAGTCCCGCCCCAAACTCACACCATGGGTTAGGCCTGGGACACACCAGACGATTTTCAAATCTTAACCAATTTTAAAACTGTAGGAGACCACAGACATAATGACAGTTTCAACACTATAACTATAAACCTTCATGATCAGCTGATCTGATGATAATGTGCCTCATTAACAGATCATTAAAACACTCTGAAAAGTATTTTGACATGAGAAGCTCTGTGTCTGAACTGCTGAACTGAATTCAGATCTAATTTGCTCATAAAAATCTATTAGCTTCATTGTCAATATTCAGTTTACAAGCAGTTTCACAGCTGTGGAGAATGTTTCATTAACACCTGCTGAGAAATAAACATTCAAATCAAAATAAACAGAGGATTAAATTTACCTGCGACACAATGACGAGTTAAAGAGCGCAGGTGTGTGTGTGTGCGGGGCAAGTTGTCACAAGTCTAAGTGACTATCATAATTGCTTGTTTTCTCCAGCAGTGGCTTTGTATGTTAGTTTTTGGACATTCAGTTAAAAAATGTCTTATATTTATAATGTAAAATTCTAATATAATCATATCTGTAACTGTTGCACACAGTAAAACACACTGATGTCACAATATTACAAAGGCTGATCTGGAATGTGTTCAGTTGGGGCTAGTTGTCACACTTGTTTTACACACATTTAATACAGGTTCTCACACACACACACACACACACACAGGTTTGTTTTGCTATCTTAGTGAGGACATTCCATAGGTGTAATGGTTTTTATACTGTACAAACTGTACATTCTCTCCCCCTACACTACCCCTACACCTACCCATCACAGAAAACTGTCTGCATTTTTACATTTTTAATAAAACATTGTTTAGTATGTTTACGTCGTAATACCAGTGTAATACCCATGTCATTATACAAATTTGTGTCCTCATAAATCACAAAAAACGCGCACACACACACACACACACACACACACACACACACACACACACGTGTGTGTTAGTAAGAATGTGTTGTTGGATCAGTCGCCCAGACTTACAGTAGGAAGTGACTTTTCATTCATAAATCTGTGAGTGTCCTGCGGCGTCGCCCACCGGAGGCCCTGCGTGTGACGTGTGTCTGTGTGTGTGTGTGTGTGTGTGTGTGTGAATCACAGTGAGTTATTTAAAGCTGCTGTCTTCATTTAAACACAATGGCAGCATCATGACAAACTGAAGCTGCGATACACGCAAAACACACGCGCCGCAGGAGATCCGTGGACATGCAGGCCTACAACACACACTAAAGTGATATTTTTAGCTCTTAGCGGTTGGTCTTAATTACTGAGTTTAACGTAAATTAAAGAAATTGTGATTCTGTGATCACTGTTATTACACTAGTACACAGACACACACAGACACACACACACACACACAGAGACACACACACACACACACACATTGAAATTTTCCGTTGTGTAATGAACGTTCCTGTCTGTGATGTTCTAACCGGACTCTGATCTAGTTAAACGCTAATATAAACTCCTGTGAACTGATATATGAAATAAGTGTCTGATGGAACACCGAGCACGACACGAACGTCCCGTTAATCTCAGGAGACGTCACAGATCTTAACATGGCAGTAATGTCCTCTGAGAACAGACTAAATATACTGTATGAGCCGGGACGTGAGGG
The DNA here is from genome assembly GCA_039654765.1 of Mylopharyngodon piceus. Lineage (NCBI taxonomy): Eukaryota > Metazoa > Chordata > Actinopteri > Cypriniformes > Xenocyprididae > Mylopharyngodon > Mylopharyngodon piceus. The sequence goes on along the minus strand of JBCHWC010000148.1, from coordinate 187,438 downwards.
ATTCTGGGAATTATGTGTCACACTGTCACTATCAGAGCGGAGAACGACTGAGATCTGAGTCACACATTAGTTTGTTGCTGTCAGGTGGAGTTTGTTGTTTAACGGGAGGGTCTTTCATCTTCAATATTATTAGTCAGTTTTCCAGAAGAGCGAGTCTGATCTGATCACAGGTGTTCATGCTAAACACGGCTGTAAATGGGGTCCAACACTCTCTGATATAATCACTCAAACCGAGAATGTTAGCAAAGCACACATATTTGGCAGGGATGGTGGTGACATTGAAGTCATGTGACTGTAGTGTAGTTTGTTTATGGGCCATTCTACAGAATTGGTGCAAACTGCTGTCCCACAACCAAAAATACACATTTAAAAAGCATTTAAATATTCAAATTTTAGATGTTTAATAAGATCCTTCAATTATCTATGGAATCCCACAATAATATTTAAAATATCAGTAAGCTTAATATATATAAAATCATCATTTATTGGTACTTTCAATTGGGAGGTGTCTGTCCCGAACCCTAACCCCTAAATTTCAACTTGTAAAAATGATATTGAAATAATTTTTGCAATTTTTTCCATTGTTGTTTTTAAAAATATAGTTTTATTTATTTATTTATTTATTTTTAAAAAGTGAAGTTAAAAAAATTATTTATTTTATATTTTATTTTTAAATCATGAAACTATACATAAGAAAACGTGTCCCGCATGTTCATGTCACTACCGTCCATTGGCTGAGACTGATTTTAACACACTTCTACATTTCTGATCAGGAAATATTCCTGTGTCCCTCCCTCTCATAGCCTCTCTTTCAGAGTAGATAGGTCCATCATTCTGAGTTAAATGTGTTCAAAAGTCTGAAAATCTGTGTGTAACTTTAAGGAACATCACTACCAAACACCTTTTTCTGCAATTAAGCAAACTTTTTTGGGTGTTATTCCATAAAATGTAGTTTTTATGCGTGTACAACTGTTCAGAACTGTCACGACAGAAACATGTGGTGAAGTTTCGGTAGTGACATCATTGTTTTTTGAGTGTTATTCGATAAAATTTTGTTTTTTTTTCTGTGCACAACTGTTCAGAACTGTGTTAGATTAGCATCTTAGAGCAGCTCAAAAGTATCTAAAATTGTCACTACCGAAACAGTCATGACCGAAACATGTCATCATTGTTTTGGTAGTGGCAAAAGGAAACACATGATCATTTATTTGGGGGAAATAAACAAAATTTTAGTACAGTTATGCAAATCATTGGTATTTTAGTAGTGTTTTAGTATGTGAGTTAAATTGTGTAATGTGATGTGGTCACTACCAACACATTACTGTCACTACTGAAACATGGGATGTTTTGACAAAAATAAAGTATATTGAATGATCAACTAAGATGTTATTATAGTGTTTGGTTCAAAGTATATTCAAACTAATGAATCCTTCACTATGAAATCAGTTTGATAAACTTTATGACTTTTACAAAGAAAGATTGGATTCAAAATACAACAAATCTCATAAATTACACTTGAAATATTGTTAAAATTGGAATTGTTATTGATTTACCTGTGAAAACTTCTTTAAAAAACAGCAAAAAAATATATTTACAAGGTGGATGTAAACAAAATCTTAATAGGTCAATGTAACCCTTCTTATTAAATTATTTATTATTGTTTTTTGGAAGTGACAAATTTAGGGAGAGGAAAAATATTCTAAAACTTTCTGAAAATACAATATGAGAATTAACTGCACAATTACTAGAAATGTGTACCTTGGATATTATACAATTTGCATACACACAAAATTTGTGGAAAAATACATTTTTTTCTCTGACTCTGACTTTGAACCAATTCTGTAGAATGACCCATATAGCCACTTCTGCTGATTGTATTTAGGCTTCAAAATTCATAAAAGTTGTGCTCATTATGAACAATACATGTAAGAATCAAACTTTTGTTAGTCACAGAACTTAAATATGTTAAATAACGTGTTGTCCTACGAAACACATCATCACCATGATCTGCATGTTCCAGAAGCACATGTTACAAAAGACTTTTGAATTTATGCAAAATATGTGTTGTAAACAGTGCGGCTGTCTCTGCAGGATGAAATCGCTAATGTTTCTCTCATTTGTAAGTCACTTTAGATAAAAGCTTCTACTAAATGAATAAATGTAAATGTGACACACACACACACACACACACACACACTGCGAGCGGTCTCTCTCTCTGTCTGTCTGTCATAATTGCATTAATTAGAGCTTTTCTCCAGGTGAAATCAGGCCTCTGAACTGTGAGACGCTTCTGTCTGTCTGTCCTCAGATCTGTGTGTTTCTCCCTCGTCTCAGTTGATCATTTACATAAATTCAAGAATTTGGCAAATCTCTGAATAAATAATCATCTCAATGAAGGCATGTTTAATTGCCCGAGCACAGTGTTTATGTGCATGCAGATGAACTGATGAATATTCATAGGGTTGTCAGGGAAAGCCTGTGCGTCATGTTCAGAGAAGCTGAAGGGTGCGAACGCCCACCGCCGTCACCTGACCTCTGGATCCACGTCAGCAAACAATAGACAAACACACACGCACACAACACTAAACAAAACACACCCACTCTCACACGCCCACACACAACACACACACACACAAGTGCACTACAGTACACACTAACACAATGGTGAGATGATTTTTGATGATTATTTGATATTATTTCCCTCACAGCTCCTGTAAAGTGAAATGAGCCTTAATGAGACACTCAAATCAGCCATTATTTACTATTGAGCTCATTTATTTGCCTTCCTGTCGCTCAGACAATAGATCATGCGTGAGCAAAGGTCATGGGTTTGATTCCCAGGGAAAGCAAGAACTGATAAAATGCAGTGAATGCAATGTAAGTTTCTGCTAAATGCATAAATGTAAATATATGGTTGATTAATTTATCCTTCACTCTGTTGATCTTAAGGTCGTGATCAAACAGAAGTAGCTACGAATCTTTTTTATTACATTTGAGTGTAACTGATTACCAACAATAAATGTAGGGCGGGGCTTGGTTCTGTGCATCAGTTGTTGGTTGGCTGTTGAGATGATGGGCGTGGCTCTCAACAGTGTATGCAGATGAGCGTGAGCTGCAGGGGCGGAGCTTAAACCGAACTCAATGATTGGAGAATCCTGCACAGATCACCAGAGAGAAGACTGACGCTTCACTGCAAGATCCAGTTATGACATTTTAATATGGAAGGTTATAAATAAAATATAAAACATATGCAATATAGAGCTCACAATTGTGCAGCAATATTATACTGTATTGTCCCTGTCAAACAAAACAATAAACAGCAAATAATTCAGATGGTCTCTGAAGAGCTTCTCCAGTGTCACACAATGACATCAAAGCCTCGTCCGCCTCCGTCTGCCAATCAACAAGATGTTTGTAATGATGAATATTCATGCACATGTACCTGCCCACACACTCACTCACACACACACACACACACACACACACACCTGTTGTCTCTAACTGTTTGTTTTATTAACAGAGTACAAGATTTAAACCTTCACTGATTTTTTTTTGATCCAGCCTTTGCAATGTTTTCATCAGACGCAGACGGTTCCAAAGATTTCAGATGATGTCAACCATTCCCACCTATCAAAAATATGTTCTAAAAAGATTTCAGCCAAACATGTAAAAAAACAAACAAAAAAAAAACCATCTGACTCAACCAATCCCGTGAGTTTGGGGCGGGACTATCTGTTTGATGGCCCAATGACAGGCAGAATTTCACACAAATATAAATGATACATAGGATGGCACTGAAACATTATTATGTGCAGATGTGTTTGTGTCAGGTGTGGCATCACTGACCTGATGATTGACAAGGAATAAAAAAACTATAAACAATCTCACAGTGATTAATAAATAATATTACAAATAATCGTACAAAATGTATGCATAGAAATATAAATGATAAGTCTGTTTACATGCTGTCATGTAAAGCAGTTCATGTAGGATCCAAATATCACGTGATGTGTGCGAGTGTGTGTGTGTAAGGCAGTCCACTGAGGCAAGTTGCAGAGGAACCCATGTGCAGTTTTATTAACTCAAACATAATCAAACATAAAACAAACAAAGACTTGGCATGGCTTGGCTACATGGCTTGACTTGGCTTGAAAACATGAACTCACCAATAGTGGTACACGGACAATACTTGACAAAGACTGAGGAAACATGAGGTCAATATATACACAGGGACTAATGACTAGACAAGACACACCTGTACACAATCAAACCAATGAACCAATGACAACATAGGACACATGACAAGTGAGCACATGGCAGGATCACATGACACAAACAAGGGAAACACATGGCAAAAGGGAGCACATGGCAAACAGGAAACATAACAATGAGACATGAAGCTACAAAAAAAAAGGCATGAAACATGAACATGAACAAAACCAAAACTATACGTGACAGATCCCCCCCTCTATGGGCGGCCCCCGACACCCAACAAAACCAAAACTATACAAACAGTCCAGGAGGGTGGTGGAGCGGAGGAGGACTTGGGGGAGGGATGGTGGGCCAGGCCTATGCAGGGGATCAGGACATGGACTTGGGCATGACAGAGGTGGGCCTGGGTCGTGGGGCATGGGAGGACCTGGGCCGTGGAGTATTGGCAGACCTGGGCTGTGGAGCATTGGCAGATCTGGGCCGTGGAGCATTGGCAGACCTGGGCTGTGGAGCATTGGCAGATCTGGGCCGTGGAGCATTGGCAGACCTGGGCTGTGGAGCATTGGCAGATCTGGGCCGTGGAGCATGGGAGGCCTGGGCCGCGGAGCATGGGCAGACCTGGGCTGTGGAGCATGGGTGGACTTGGGCCGTGGAGCATGGGCAGCCATCTTGGCTGAGGGCTTAGGCATGGCGGCCATCTTGGCTGAAGGCTCAGGCATGGCAGCAATCTTAGCTGAGGGCTCATGCGTGGCAGCCATCTTGTGAAGAGACTCAGGCTTGGCAGGCATGACGTGAAGAGACTCAGACTTGGCAGGCATGATGTGAAGAGATTCAGACTTGGCAGGCATGATGATAAGAGACTCAGTTTTTTTGGCAGGCATGACGTGAAGAGACTCAGACATGGCAGGCATGACGTAAAGAGACTCAAACTGAGCAGGCATGACGTGAACAGTCTCTGGCTTGGCAGGCATGATGTGAACAGGTACTAACCTGGCAGACATGACGTGAGTGAATTGAGTGCTTGAAAACAAAAGTCCACTAGATAGTGCGCAGTGCACACGCCGAACGCGTCTTTCCGCAGCCAAATACTTTCAAAGGCAGAACCCGTGTACATATGTTCAGGAAAATGAAGTATAATAGAAATAATGTTGTCAAAAACTTGCTAAAGCCTATCTATGTTAAATGTACTAAAATCATTAAAAAGCTGAATAAATGGACAAATAAAGGGTCCATGCCATGTCTTAACGATGATCTATTGTATTTGACCGTCATTTTTAAAGTGGGTTTCTGAAACTTGCATGCAGTAATGTAAGTAGTACAGAACTTTAAATTAGTCATATTGGTTTTCTGAAAAAACAGCTACGTCTGCACATTTTAAGATACTGCACAAGATGTGAATAAATGTAACTCGTACCCTCGTTGGGGTGGATACTTTTTATTCAACGGAATAAAATGCACATAAAATGTGATGGAAACATATTTAGAGAAGAAACTAATAGTAAATTTATTAGGAATAAAACGTGCATTAAAAAAGTCTGTGACAGAATAATTAATCAACTAGAATAATCTTCGGACTCATCGCATCTGAAATGATGCTATGATCATTCTGAAATTCCAAAGCCAGAGTCGAATCGGTCGAATTTAAACTTGGACTTGTTAAAAAGCCTTTCTTTTTTTTTTTTTTTTTTAACATTTCTGAAATAGATCTGCAATGCAAAGTCATAATGATGGAGGAGCGCATATAGTAGCCTACTGTAGTACTGTTGGTGTCAATCCTAGAAATGTTTTTACCATTTTTGTCTGCATGTTTTAAAGTGATAATATCTTATTCATATTAAAATCTTGGGACTCATTTGCATAAGATGCGCGATTATGGATGGCTGCGCTACAGATGTGAAGTTCAGGCAGTAACGGAAAACAGCAAAGATTAAAAGATATTGAGAATAAGATCCATATCAGTATCGATTAAAAATGAGAATTCTTAACGATTAGTTCGCGTCCACACGGCCGAAATGTTTATCTGTTTTAGATCCATGTTGTGTGCACAAAATAGACGCTGCCTTCCTGCACTCTTACAGAGTGGGCTATCATTTGGATGTACATTGACGAGTCTCTGTCGTTTTGTCTCTCATGCTGGCAGAGATGAGGGCTTTGAAAAAGACTGATATTGTTCGGTTTGACATGCGTTTCTGACGCGGAAAGTTGATCCTTGACCTCGCTGTCGAGGGGGGTAGGGGGGCCCCTTTGCGTTCGTTAGTCCAGGGCCCCGCGAAGGCTTAACGCGGCACTGACAATTCCCACAGTAAATGAAGAGCCACTCAATAACAGGGCATGATCAATATATTGCTCCCGTGTCCAGTGAGGGGTATTGTCGGGTATGAGGTAATTAAGAAAGTCATTTAGTCCATTATGGAAGATGCCTTTGAGGGCGACATCATTAAAGTCCACTAAGTGGGACAGTTCACAAAATTCCTGAATGTAATCCTCCAGGGGACAAACTGCTGGGTTCATTGTTGGAGGTCAAGCGTTGTCCATGTACCAATGTCCATGTTTATTTCAAGCTAAGTTTAACCAAGCCGTGTCGTTGTTTATGTTGTATTTTGCTCAAGTTTAGTTAAATAAACTGCACTTGGGTTCATCAAGACTTGCCTCCACTGGATATATTAAAGTGTGTGTGTGTGTGTGTGAGAGTGTGTGTGAGTGTGTGTGTGAGAGTGTGTGTGAGTGTGTGTGTGTGTGTGTGTGTGTGAGTGTGTGAATGAGTCTGATTGAGTTTGTGAGAGTGTGAGTGAGTGTGCGTGATTGTGTGTGAAAGTGTGTGAATGTGAGAATGTGAGTGAGTTAGCGTGAGTAAGTGTGTGTGAGTAAGTAAGTGTGTGTGTGTGTGAGTGTGTGAGTGAGTGTGATTGAGTGTGTTTGAGATTGTGTGTGTGAGTGTGTGTGTGTGAGTGCATGTGTAAGTGAGTCAGTGAGTGCATGTGTGAGTGAGTGAGTGAGAGAGAGAAAGTGTTTTAGGCCATCACACACTTGTCAATGTTTTTATGCGAAGCTTTCATATTCAGATACATTTAATTAATTCAAATGCTGCATTAGACTGAAGTGGATCGGAGAGATTGTACTACACCTACACACACACACACACACACACACACACACACATACACACACGTTTGTTTTTGTGAATTGTGGTGACATTCCATAGGCGTAATGGTTTTTATACTGTACAAACCGTATTTTCTATCGCCCTACACTAGCCCTACCTCTAAACCCATCACAGGAAACTGTGCACATTTTTACTTTCTCACAAAAACTCATTCTGTATGATTTATAAGCCTTTTTTGAAAAATGGGAACATGGGGTAATGTCCTCATAAGTCACCCTCTCCTTGTAATACCTATGTCATACCCATGTCATTATACAAATTTGTGTCCTGATATGTCACACACACACACACACACACCTGTTGAATACTGATGAGTCTGATGAAATGCAGTCACGTCTGCAGATGATTCCAGAGGTTCGTTCACATCTGAAAACACAGATCAATCAGAGCCAGAGTTATCATAGTTGACCAAAATTAAAACTAAAACCATAAAATCAACTTTCATTACTTGAAGTAAAATAAACTTTAACAAATAAAATAAAAAAAGCTTAAACTTGTTTTATTTCAGCTAGTTGCTCAACATTTCTAATCTTTATTTAGTTTAACTAGAACAACTCAAACTGAAATAAAATTCTCAGTGATACAAAATAACACTGGTCAGGGCTGAACTAGACAGCATTAGTGAACAAACAGGTTGAATCCCAATCACAGACTGAGACAGAGGTGAACAGTTTTGTAACTTTTAAGCTTGTCATGTAACAGTTTTCCTCTAAAATCAGTTTTACATTTTCACATGAGCATGTTTCTGCATAAACACACGTGTAATGAACACAGATCTGCAGCGCCCTCTAGTGCAGCACTCCGAGAACTGCAGGCTTGTGACAATCATTTCTGATTAAGACAATCATGTCCAGTGTTCTTCTATATACTTCACTAACTGTTAATTATACAGTAAAACTCTGGTCACTCCACCTCTGTATGTAAAAATGAAGCAATGAAGATTCCTACAATGTTAAAGCACATCACATGATCATCTACTATGATTTTAGAGTCGTTTGACGAGGTGCGTATCGTCTGTGTGTGAAGCTCAGCTTCTGAGATCTGAACAAACATCACAGAGAGCAAATAATAAAGCTGCTGGAATTATGAATGTCTTGAGAGAGCGAGAGAGAGAGAGAGAGAGAGCGTGCGACAGATTGTAGACACCATATACGGGCTCTCCGGATGTCCATATATGGTCAGAGAGAGTTCACTTCCGGAAGCTTGCTTAAAGGCAGAGGAGAAGAAAAGAGCGTATGAATGGAGCAGAAAGGAGAGCCGAGTGAGAGTGTGTGAGTGACCTTGAGACTTTAATTGGTGCTGCGCTGCTGTAAGAGCCCATTTACTCTAGTTCTCTCTCTCTCTCTCACACACACACACACACACACACACACAGACATTTGACTGCAGTTACTGAAGAGCATCTGTGTGAATGACAGACAGGGAGAAACAGACGTCAGAGGAGAGAGAGAGACAGGCGGACAGTGAAGGAATTAGGGGGTTTCAGGGTTCAGAGCGGATGAATGAAATCACAAATCAACAGAAACAAACACAATCAAACTAAGTGTGTGTGTGTTTCAGCGGGGGGGGGAGTGTTTGACGTCAATACCTGATACACACACACGCACACACCTGTCCAGTTATTTTATAACGTCTGTAACCACGGGCAACCATAGCCCCACTGCCACTCATTAGTGTGTGTATGTGCAGTCAGGTTAGGGATATACACTGGGAGACCTGGAAAAAGACAACCACTCCGGTTCTACTCGCTTTGCTCCGAGCGGGATTTGAACCAGCGTTTCTGGCATGGGAACTAACAAGGACGCTAAAGACCGCAGCCTCTAGTGTCTGTCGCTAGTGTGCCTCTTGAGGCAATGGGAGTGAGGTTTAGCCACACAGCTCTGACCAGCTGGTCTCCGTTACACTCACGCCCTAAACATCACTCCTATCCGGGTCACGTCACCAATGTAACCCCTCTGATTCTACTCGCCCCACTCCGAGTGGGATTTCAACCGGCGCTTCCGGCATGGGAGACGGCCGCGCTAACAAGGACGCTAAAGACAGCAGCCTCTAGTGTTTGTGTATGGAGCAGACAGTGGAAGTGTAATGGAAGTTTGTCATCGAAGAGACAGTAACACACCCACCCACTGTTTGGGATAACAAACAGTTTTGCCAACTGTGTACAGTAAAATGAAAAAAAAAGAAAAGACAATATTACATTGCCAAAAAAAAATAAATAAATAAAATTACAGATGAACCCTTCCTGAACACAACTTCAGTAAACGAACAATATAGACTATAGATATTGTCACATTATGAATCGTATACACAAATCAACTGCTGGTAGAAGTAAAAGAGACAAACTAGTAAGCGGAAAGAATAGGTCATTTATACAGCTCGGATATACGGCACAATAGGGAAGAAAAAACTAGCACAACTTCCCTTTCATGACGACTTTAGGGTCCAAAGATGTCTTTTAAAGGTTCTGCCCAAGTGACAAGCTGTTGTACCCCTAAAAGTACAATTTTTCTCCATGTGTTGTGAGGTGTGTTGACCTCCTGCTCATCAAACAGTCTGATCAGCTCTGATCTCTCTGGAGGAACAACACGGCCAACAAATGAGAGAACAACATGAACTTCACATGCTTCAACATCAGCATCTGTCTGTCTGTCTGTCTGTCCACTCCTGGAATCACTGTAGTCAGACAGCCCACTGTGTGTGTGTGTGTGTGTGTGTGTGTGTGTGTGTGTGTAATGTGTTTCTCTGGTGAAAGCACACGGTGCAGATATGCAGCAGTCTGATCGATCAATAAACACCAGTGGTAAACAAGAGAAAAACAGACAGACAGACACGCAATCAGACAGATAGAATAACAGACAGACAGACAGACCTAGGGCCTTGTATATAAAACATTGTGTTGATTTCATCCTAAAGGTGTGCAAGGCTTATAAAACTGTATGTGCAGCAAAACCTGCACAAAATAACCATATATGGAGATCTATATCTATATAGATATATAATCTCATCTGCATATAATTTCCATATGCTTATTCTCACTCATATGATACAGTTGTCTGGCATCAGCACATCACTGACAGAACATTTTAAAAAATAAATGCAAATCTTACAGTTTTTAAATACAATCAGGACAAAGTTATATTTAAGCAAGATAGAAGAGGAAGAGTTGGAGCTGATGCAACAAAGTGCAATTTTTTATTTTTTTTTTACTGTAACTGCTGTATATATTCTCAATGGCTTACCCGCGGTAAAGACGACTGAAAAAATATGACGGCTACGGAGTAAAGCCCCTCTGGGGTTGTCCAATGCCTGATAGGCGGCTCAATCTTTAATGCAAAGACAAATACTAGAATTGGAACATGCGGACACTTTATCAATCGGGGTAATTAGAGCAACTCCTCCTAGAATTTGACATGTACCAAATGGGTGTTCTCAGTATTTGCAAAGTACAGTGGATAGGAAGCGGTCAACTTGTCAGCGAACAGCAATCACGCACATGGAGTTGGAATTGTGCTCTGGTGTTAATCGAGTGGAAACTGGTGTCGGATCGAATTATCTCCGCATGCCTTTAAGATTGTCATGCCAAGATCACGGTGGTGCAAGTGTACGAACCCACAGAAGACGCGGATGACGTCAAGGACTTGAGCAAACTCTTGTCCCGCATGGATCAGCAATGGAAATAAATGACAACGGCGAAAGAATGGTCTCCTTTTGTGCAGCCAACAACATCTCCATCAACACAAAGACATTCACAAAAAGACCTGGCGGTCACCGGATGGACGAACGCATAATGAGATTGACTCTATCTGCGTGTTGAAGAGATGGCGATCGACGACGAGGGGCCGATGTGAGATCTGATCACCAGCTCCTACTAGCTGAATGCCGCCTCCGTCTCCTGCGCCTGCCAACACAACTGAAACGACGGCGTCAATGCAAACGGCCAACAGTTAGAACTTTGGAACTGGTTTTAGGCGCTCGAAGAACCAACCAGCCTTGAAGATCTTTGGACACTGTTTCAAGAAACGGTGGTAGAAAGTGCTGAGACGGTGATCGGTAGGCAACGAGGTTCATATAAAGAGCAGTGGATTAGTGAAAAGTCCTGAAAACCGATTGACAAACGCCGACGTGCAATGCAACGCCGTGAGCATGCACCAACCAAGGCCTAGGAGCATGCCAATGAGCAATATCACACCCTATATCGCGGAGTCAAAAGGAGCACATGCGCATGGATTGAGAAGGTGAAGAAGTGCAATGAGCAGTGGTCCAAAAAGACACTCTACCACGTCGGCCGTGAGTTGTCCAGAACATCCAGTAGTCGTGGGGCAACCATACACGATAAGAACGGGAGACCGCTGCTGACCAAAGAAGCGCATGAGAGAAAGGTGAATTGAACATTTCAAAGAGATGCTGAACCAGCTGCCACCACAGAAGAGGATGAGTTCAATCCTGTGGATGACCTACCTGTTGCGGACGGCCCGATCGGCACGGCGGAAGTGGTGGCGGCAGTACGAGGGCTCAAGAATGGCAAAGCGGCCAGAATGGAGATGCTCAAGAAAGGCAGCCAAGATTTAATTGACACGCAGACATCAATCTAGTCAACGAATGCTGGACCAATGCAACTGTACCCGAAGACTGGAGGAGAGGAATGATCATCCGCCTTCCAAAGATAGGCAATCTTTCCGACTGTAACAACTGGCGGGGCATCACACTCCTATCAGTCCCGGGGAAAGTCTTGTGCGCCGTATTACTGAATCGATTGCGGAGATCTATTGACGAGCGGCTACAGGAAGAGCAAGCTAGCTTTCGAAGAGGACGATCATGCATCGAACAGATCTTTATTCTACGGATGATTATTAAAGAAAGCCTTGAATATCAACAACAGCTCTCGATCAACTTTGATTTCGTTAAGGCCTTTGACAGCGTACATTGGGAGACAATATGAAACATCGCATGAGCGTATGGAATTCCCAGCTGATATGTCGATATATTCTGCAACCTCTATCAAGATTCAAGCTGCAGTATCCGGACCGATGGCGGTACCTCTGTGGCCTTCAGCATCGTCACGGGTGTCCAGCAGGGGTGTGTCCTCTCCCCCTTCCTGTTCTTGCTGGTGGTTGATTTTGTTATGCAATGGGCCATTGGCCAGGGTGAGGGGTTAGGGATCCCCTGGCCGAATGATCACCATCTTGCCGATCTGGACTTCGCAGACGACATTGCTCTACTTGGTCAAATGCAGAGAAGTCTACAGGACCTAACGCAGCAGTGAGGACAGTGGTTGGACAGTGGACAGTGAGGCTGGACGAGCAGGGCTTAGAATTAGTGTGCCCAAGATGAAGATCATGCACATCGGCTACTCTTGATCAAATGTCCCAATATTCATTGGCTAACAACTGAACGATTTACTACTTGAGCAGTACTACGATCATGAGTGACGGAGACGCTGAACACAATGTCACTTGCCGGATCAGGAAGGCTCTCTCTGTCTACCAAACGTCCATCTGACGGTCACATACCATCAGTCTACGAGCCAAGATTCACCCTTTAAATGCCATCGTCATTCCGATGGTGACATACACCTCCGAGACGTGGAAACTGACGATGAGCATCGAACGACGACTGAGTGGTTTCCACCAACACTGCCTGCGACAAATTCTGTGAATATCATACAGAGATCGTATAACCCTCGAGTCGCCCGTTGTGGACTGTCGGTTGCTGAATGACGGTTCTGATTCGCCGGGCATCTGCTCTGTCTCCCACAAACCCAACTTCCAAAAGCGGCAATGACGTGGAGGCCTGGACAAGACCAGAATAGGATGCCAAAATGGAAACACTTGACGTAACGCATACATCAAAGACCGGAACGCTATGGGAATATCATGGGAAGAAGCCGAAGTCACCGCACTAGACCGAAACACGCTGGAGAGCGCTTGACGCCCAATGCGCTCTCCAGTGTATTCGGTCTAAGTCTAAGTAAAGCTGTATTTAACAATAACTGCTGTGCAGCTGAATTAAGTTAAATTATCAATGCTTTATTGGTAACTACACAAGTATTTATAATTTCATTTAATAAATATAATAACCTATATAACTGATAAATCGAGTGTTTAAGTTGACATGACAGCCATTTCACCTTCTCACCATTTATCACAACACTAATTTTACAAGACTTGCAAGAGATTGAATCTTGTACGAGTTATATTAACATTAAAGTTTAAACAGAGAAGTTCGGCAGAACAACAGCCTCAGTTAGCGATCGATTACTGTACATTCAAACATTCTGGAGGAAATCTTCTTTTGTGCTCCTCCTCGGAGGAGAGAAACTTCATATAATTGTTCATATTAATATTCTTTCAGTAATGCAGTGAATATGAAGAGAATTAAGTAATAGAAAAGCCTCACAATGGAAAATACACATTTTGTGATTTGTATGAAAATGGCTTTTAATAGACACAATTGTTTTCAGCCTTACGCGTGTGTTAATTGCAGAGTCGATTAATCACCCTAATAATCATTAGATTAGTCAATTATCAAAATAATTATTAGTTGCAGCCCTATAATGAGCTCATGTGACAGTGTAGGAAACTCATATAGATTCACACTGCATACTGTATACTGTGTACTGCGTCTGGAGACAGTGAGTCACCGCATCTGTTCTGCAGAGTTCCATGATTGTTCCAGTGTTCCGTCCTTCATGATGGAGGAATAAAACAGCAGGATATTTTTTTTACTACACATCCGTCACAGTAAGAGAAGATTCATTCATCAGATCAACACACACACACACACACACACACACACACTCAACAGAAACAATAACGTGTTCAGCAGAGCAAAAATTTCTAGAGAAATAAAGATGATTCATCAATGAAACGATCAAAAAACAGACAGACCGATCGAGAGTCTATCAGGGAAAAGCAGAACTCTTGGATTATGATAATTTTTCAGGATACGCAGGCGAACACTGGCTGACGTCATCACTTACGTGCAAAGAGAAGCTCACCTCCATACCAATCACACACACACACACACACACACACACACACACACACACACACACACACACACAGAGTCTCCATCCTTGAACCTGCAGGGTGTTTGAGAGCGAGAGATTCTGTGATCAAAGCCACTGTGAGAGTGTGAGTGTGTCTCCTGTGAGGGTGTTACATAGTTTATGAAAGCAGCAATCAGCCGCTGTTATGCTCTGAACACACACACACACACACACACACACACACACACACACACACACACAGGTCATTATGGTGCAGTGCGGCTCACTGGAATGTTCATGTGCTGAACAGCTGAACATAATGACAGAGAAAATCAAGGACAGAGTGAAAGATCAAAGGTCACGAGAGTGATTCATGAACTTGAAAAACACAGAAACTTTGAAGGAATAATTTACTGCAGTAATGAATATTCATCATTTACTCAGCCTCGGGATGCTCAAACCCGTATGACTTTAATTCTCCTGCAGAAGACAAAAGATGATATTATGAAGCATTTCTGATTATGCTACAACATTCAGAATTTGGTGTAAACAACATGGAATCATGGATCATCCTGCCTTGTATCAGCAGTTCAGGCTGCTGTTGGTGTAATCGTGTTTTATATATTTTATTGGCACACTTCGGGTCTCTTAGTACCAGTTAAGCATCGTTTAAACGCCACAGCCGACCTGAGTATTGTTGCTGACCATGTCCATCCCTTTATGACCACAGTGAACCATCTTCTGATCGACTTCCAGCAGGATAATGTGCCATGTCACAAAGCTCAAATCATCTCAAACTGGTTTCTTGATCATGACAGTGAGTTCACGTCACTCAAATGTCCTCCATAGTTTCCAGACCTCTGTGCCATGAAGAATTAAGGCATATACATATAAAATGCTTATGATCCAGAAATCATTTTCTTTACTGTCTGAATAGATGTATGTGTAATGGGGGATTCAGTGACTTACTGTACTGTAGGTTTGACACAGAGACACTCAAGAACCAGTGAGGTTTGATGTTACTGACATACTGGGCACCGGTGCAATCTGTTTCTTGCTAGTTTCAGCCCGACGCAGTTATCATTTTCACGTCCTGCGCCACATTGTTTAAATAGCAAATGCACTCGTGGCCATCTGTTCACCCATGGGTGTGCTGGTCTGAAAACGAGGTGTGTTCAGGCGCATTGTTGGCGTGTTGCTATTTTGAGGAACTGAATACGACTGCGCCATTGACCAACTGAAACCTGGTCTAAAGTCAAAGATGCAGTATTTTCTTGTTATTTAAAGAGCATGTTAGTAATATG
This sequence comes from Mylopharyngodon piceus, assembly GCA_039654765.1. NCBI lineage: Eukaryota > Metazoa > Chordata > Actinopteri > Cypriniformes > Xenocyprididae > Mylopharyngodon > Mylopharyngodon piceus. Next base: position 171,771 of record JBCHWC010000148.1, on the reverse strand, counting down.
TGCCTGCTTGTTACACACACAGGGACGGCAGCAGCACACAAACATGCCAAATATTAAAAATGTATTTAAACTGACTTGTCAGGTTAAGGGTCTATATTCTGCCATGTAAATAGCGAATCCGCCATGGTGCGAGCACAACTGGCTTTTAAAGAGAAAGGGAGATGAGACTCTGATTGGTTTATTGCACGTTACGCCCAAAACACACCTGTGACTCATTAAGAGAATAGGGACAACCCTTTTAGACCATGCTCCTGGTGCACCGACCATTTTTTCCGTCGATAATCTAGCAAAAGTGGATTTGGACACGCCCTAAGTACACCTGTGCCATGTGCTTCAGACCATGTGCTTAGATCGTTAAAATAGGGCCCAGTGAATTAATGGTGTTTAGAGTGTTGCTAAGTGGTTGCTAGGGTGTTTCTGACAGCACAGCTCTCCTCAAACAGACACGGCATCTCATCCGGTCAGCATCTCTGAGCATTGATGACAGTGATGCAGCACTGAGGGGTCAGAGGTCAGATCATCTGTGTCATCTTCACGAGAGTCTCTGAGTGTGTGTCTCTGAGGATCAGTGTGTGTGTGTGTGTGTGTGTGTGTCGCACACTGAATGCTAATGTTCTCATTACACACACGGCCGACCGGAAACACACCATCCTCCAGCGCGACCCGCCGCGACCCTGCATTTATGAGACGGCGGCGACGCGCGTCCTGCTGACCGCAGTGTGAATTACACAATGACCCTGACCATTTATGATTCATTATATGAACATCCATCAGCTTCATATGAGCAGCGGCGACACCGACTGAGAGACTCACTAATGTTCCTGAAAGAGTCTCTTCTGCTCACCGAGGCATACAGCAAAAATACAGTAAAAACAGTGAAATATTATTACAATGTAAAACAGCGGATTTCTACTATGTGAATATATAGTGAACTTTATATTACAAAGCTGAATTTTCAGCATCATTACTCCAGTCTTCAGTGTCACATGATCCTTCAGAAATCATTCTAATATGATGATTTGCCGCTCAAGAAACATTTATGATTATTATTCTTAGTGAACTTGAGCAGAACTGACTTCAGACATGCACTAAAAACCATCAAAACGGATTCAAACAAACTGAGACTTCAGACACGATGAAGAAAAGTGACGTAGAGCATCATTTGATATTTTGAGTCTAATGCAGTGAAACTCAGACATTAAATATTGTGTTGAGTTACTGCATTTAAATCTGGTCATCAACTGCATCATTAAATCAAGAGATGAAGCACAACACAAGCTCTTCTGGTCTAATAAGACCTTGATGAATTCATTGAGAGATCAGAGGCAGATATTCTAACCATCCTGACTCATGAAGAATGACATCACTTCCTGTTGAAAAACAAAAACAGGAAACAAAACACCAGCAGAGAGAAAATGACCAGATGCAGATTTCCAATGATGACAATTACTGACCCCAGAGAGTCAAAGCAGCAGATAATCACATGAATCACAAAAGACTCGAGACACAAACATGCGAATCTTACAGCATCACCGGATGAGTCACTTCATATCATGGCAGGAATATATCTTCATGATACAGTTTTTTTTTTTTTTTGAATCCATGAAATAATCATGTGGCAATGCCAGTGTTCAAAAGATTCATATTATGAATCACTTGAGTTCAAACAGATTCTGATTGGACGAGATCTAATATACACACACCTGATCGATTCTGCAACTTTGTCGATGTTGCTTGGCAACCGCAAACAACTAACAAACATCCCATAATAATAAGCTTTCTACTGAAATATTAAATATTTCTGATGAATGACGTAGATTACTGTATGAGCCAATCTTCAGATGGTTTTCCGTACTTTGCAACAGTTGAAATAATCTTTAAATACCATTAAAACGTAAAATGTTTGCATATTTGTGTTATTTAAGGTGAAAACAATTTGTGCACTTTTTTTGTTTTAAACTCTTTGAGTTTGAAAGATTTAATGTGTAACAAAATCTGCATGTTCCCGCCGCACATCCTGTAACGTTTTAACACAAATAAAGCAGTTATATTGCGATTATAGATTTAACATGTACAATTTAATTTGAAACTACATACTTTATTATATTATTAAAAAAAGCATTGATTCGTTCAGTCAGTTGACTCACGCACTGAATCATTTCAGCGGTTTCTCACAGGATGTTTTCTAAGAGCACTGGATGAGCTGATATTTAACTATAGCGCTTTCAGGGCCTGTTCTTGACGTCACTCTCATTTTCTGCAGGTTTTGGTGGCTGAGGATCACGTGACGTTGCCGATGTACCTGAATCTGGTCTGAATGAAGGTGAGTCTGTCTCATGACTCACTTCAGCTATAAATGAAAAGAACGTCAGCTGAGTTTCCATTGAGAGCCGCGGGCTCCTGAAAAGCGCTTGAACCCGTCTGTCAGCCGTGAGTCACAGCGCGGGAACGCTGGATTCATCGCTCATTAAAACAGAGACATGCTAGCTATGTGATTTAGTTACTCATAAAAATGACTTCAGTTGGGTCTTAAAGTGACAGTTCCCCCAAAACCGATCGTCCTGTCATTATTCACTCGCCCTCATGTTGTTCCAAACCTGTATGATAAATAAATACATAAATACAAATACATGTATGATAAATAAATACATAGATCTAAAGTTTGAAAGTTTGTGAGATGATTGTGTCAGATGATTCACTGTGATTCAATCTCACAAACACATCAGAGTTTCTCACAGAGAGGAAAGAAAGCAGACGACACAAGCTGATCCATTCACTGAGAGCTGAGACCGTCCTCCACTCATTAGTGCTGTTTACTGAGTCAACATCACTCTTACTAGTGCTCAGCGCCAGCTCACAACACCCAACAAACCACATAGCTACACCATAGCAACCACCCAGAACACCCTAGCAACTGCATAGCAACAGACTAACAACCACTGAGAACACCCTAGCAACTGCAAAGCAACGCACTGCCCATTCCAAACATTATATGGTCATTCTGTCTCAAATTAACCAAATTTCAGAAACCTCCCCAAGCTACAATTTTTGATTTTGTTAATATTCTTTCTGAAGAAAGATGAACATAAATAGTGATGAAAGCCAAAATATTAAATGTCATTGATGAATATTTATGGAGTAATCCACTATTCAAAATGACCATTTTCATCTGTGATTTGGAGCCAAATTACAGGAGGAGGAAAATAACTTTAGCAGGAATATTTAGAAAATAACTTTTTTAACTTTAGAAAGACAGCAGCTTCATTATGTTATTTTTACACAGAGATCGGTGGATCTGTTAGTGAAATCTGTTGACTTTAGCAATCATTGTTGCAGTATAAGCCAATGGTGACGGCTCAAAAATGGGAAAAAGCATTTTCATGTTTTTTTCAAAGTTTGCACGTCTGTAACTCAAGAAATATTAAAGATATCACAATATCCTTTTAGATTTTGTTTCTTAACAAACATTTCTTTTGGCATTTTCATTTTTAAAGCTCTATATGGTTCATTCTCAGAGATATGAGGATCTCAATGTGGCTCCAGGAGTAAATTGTTGAATTTGACCCATTTTCAGTGGTTGAAAACCAAATGTTTGCCACGTTGCATACAGCTGATACTTGTCCTTAACTACTGATACTGATTATATCTAAAGAGGAATGACTGACGAACAAATAATGTTGCAACTAGAAATGTATCTTGTTTCCTTAAACAACTGCATAGAATAGAACGTTCCTGCCTGAGAGCCAAAAACAGTCTTTTTCCAAAGTTTATGAGCCTGTAACTAAGGAAGTATTGAAGATATCTCAATATCCTTTTAGATGCTGGCTCTTAACAAACTTTTCTTTTACTATCTTCATTTTTAAGGTTCTATATGGTTCATTTCCAGAGATATGAGGATCTCAATGTGGCTCCAGGAGTAAATTGTTGACCCAGTTTCAATGGTTGAAAACCAAACGTTGGCCACGTTGCATACAGCTGACACTTGACTACTGATACTGATTGTATTTAAAGAGAAAACTATAAATGAACCTGTGGGATTACAAATTTAAGAATCTGTTTAAGATCTGCTGATCCTACATCCTGACATAACATCACATGAAATACTATGGTGAAGTACATTGTACTTAGCATTTTAAGGTAAAAAGGATGACTTTCTAAGAAAATCAAGTCAGGCAGCCCAGGTGTCTTTATGCACTTCCTGACCATTTGGCATGACAAGCTCAAGACACAGCTCTGCCTTTGTCTCTATGATAATGTGAAGGTATGGGCGATACTGTCAGACTGATTGGATTAGCACCTATGCATTTGAATGACACTGTTCTGCTGATTAGATCAGGGCTGGGGAAATGCCGGTAACGGGCTGATTCCTGCACTGCATTTGCATGCTTTGTTTAGACTGTCTCCACCTCTACTGTATGTATCCCTCCCCCTTGAATGTATATAAACTACAATGTACCCTGCCTTAGTTGGACTTGGATGACTACAGCGACGCACAGCACGTTTCTCAATAAAGAGTAACTTCTGCTTGAAAAATATCCCAATGTCTCCTGGTCTCTGCTTCGACGAGGAAAAAGTTTCCTACAAACCCTAGCAACAGCATAGCAACACACATTCCAGAGAGTGACGTCGCCGTGGCTCTGAGGAGAAATAGTTCAGCATTGAATCATGACATCACACCACACTGACTCAATGACATTTCCCATGAATCCCTGCATGCACACAATAATTAGATATATCGTCTAAAGTGAGTCATGTTGGTATTTAAACGAGCTGCAGAACGAGGCATTATGGGTGACAGACTCATGTATACATATGTCATTTATTCATATTATAGTGTGAATAAGAGATTATAAATACACATATATGAATGCAGAATCTTCTACGGTCAGTCATTGAGCAGGGTTTCAAAGATAGATGTTTATCACTGATGTTACAAACACTCTTATTTACCGACTCATAATGTCTGTCAGTTTCGAATCACTGTCAGAGGAATATTTATGAATATTCATGAGGAAACGCCCCCACTGTGGGCGTGTCCTCATGAATATTCATCCTCCTCCTCCCACTGTGATTGGCAGATGACAGTGACAGAGTGAAATGTCAGTGAGTCAGTTTGACAAGCGTTTGAGCGCTTCATTGTGTTCGTCTGCCAGATTTAGATGCCAGAATTGCGGAGGATCGACACGGGCTTGATTATATACAGGAATGATTGAATCTCAAGGGTCAAGAGACTTTATTTATAGAGTGCTTTATTGTTTCAAATTGTTTCAAAGCAGTTTCCTAGTAATAAACCGGAAAATACAGAATCGATGCAAACTTCATAAAATATGAGACAAATTCAGATTCTGATTTCAGATTCTCAGATTTCAGCTCTACAGAAGACAACAGAGTCATTATTCAGATCAATTCAGTTCACTGTTCAAGTTTTTGCACCTGTTGTTCATTTCCATCCGTTGTAATGTAATAAAGTTGAGTGTTATTCCCTCATCTCAAGAGTGAATGAATCTGTGATCACTGAAGGTCAGGGTCACACACGCCGAGGTCATGAAGCTCGTTCTCATGTCAAACGCTCTGCGATCTGTGCTGTATTTTTAGCAGCGCCCGTCCCATGAGCCGTGAATAGTGCGTCTGGTGGGCGGAAACACCGCATGTGTCTTGGCAAAGGAGGAACTGATGCTAAAACAATCGCTCGAATTAAACCCACTCATTACTGGGTCGGCGGCCGGCACCAGAGGAGCATCTGACGGGTTTATTTAGCCCTGTATCTGAGCCAGAGTTCATTTATAAAGTTCATGATGAGGATCTTTAAAGCCTTTAATTACTGCTGTAAAAACAGAAACGGATCTTCTGTTTAGATGAGTCAGTTTCTGTACCATGAATGACGTTCACAGCTCTTCCCACACAAACACACATGAAGCCTCCTCACTAACACACGCGTCGCATGTTTCATTCTCTCCGCAAAAGATCACGCTACTCAGAATTTGTTTTTTTCCCAGTACAAAAGTAGAAAAATAACCTTAATTATAAAAGGGTTATAAAAGGGACTCCACTGTTTCTATATTTGTTGTTTTAAGCACAAAATCACTTTTTTTTTTCATTAAACAAGTCTTAATATCTTCAGTCATTTTTCTTCTCCAGTAAATGTCTCTTGATTTAAGCATGTTTAGATATTTGTGCTGGAAAACAAGACAAACACTGAGGAAGAACATCGTTTCACGCAGTGCGAGATGATTTCAGCTCTTTTGGCTCAAAAACTCGAACTGAATTGATCTGAATAATGACTCTTCTGTAGAGCTGCTTTACAGCTGAATCTGAATTAGTCTCATATTTGATGAAGCTTGAATCATTGATTCTGTTATTTTCCTGTTTATTACTGTGAAGCTGCTCTGAAACGATAAAGCTGACTTGACTTGAGTGTGTTTGCAGAATCATTACATTTACATCACATTTATTCATGAATGAATGATTGAATGAGGCATTTATTTAGCACTTTCATATGTATCAGAGGCCTCTCCTCACTCACGCGTCGGTGCATCACTACACACCAGCTGTAGGTGGAGAGGAGAGAGTGATGGAGCCAATTGGACATTATTGGGAGCACATGACTGATAAGGTCAATGGAGGGAATGTGGCCAGAACACCAGGTCACACCCCTACTCTATATGAGAAGTGCCATGGGGTTTACTGACCACAGAGAGTCAGGACCTCGGTTTAACATCTCATCTGAAGGACGGTGCTCGTTACACTACACTGGGTGTTAGGACCCACACA